>JAAAKG020140730.1:0-34271 GCA_010014905.2 Druon quercuslanigerum
ATATTTTTACGCCTAACATCTCAAAAAGATAGTAGATATTTGGCATGAATATCTGCATGTTAGGTGGGACAATCTTAACCTTTAAACATCTACATTTAAACATCCATTTTTCTCCGTGTGAGGTAGAAGAAAATGGTTGGCTCCATTGGATGATATTTTAGATTTCCTAGAAATGGCTGATAGAGATTTGAAGATCTTATAAACAGGTTCATACCAACTGAGCCAAGCGAGATCATATTTAGCAGGAATGATAGATGAAGGTGGGAAACTGAAGATTCAGTAATTTAAAGACCAGTCAAATATACTCAAATTGAAAGTTCCATCTCGTCATATTTCTCGCACAGCATACAGATGCATACAGACACACGGCGAATGTGCCAATGGAAAGCGGACTGTTGGTTGTTGCTCTCATATTGCTGCAATAGTGTGTTATTTATCTCATGCTAGATACTTAACTACAAAAGAACTGGATACTATACTACAAAAAAATCGATGCCCAGCATTGCAATTTGGCACTGATCAACCAGTTAATGTCATGCACACTAAATCACCTTTTACAGAATTCTCCTTTAGTGCCAACGCACCCATCATAAAGTCCAACGCTAAACGTTTAATAAAAGCACTCAGGCAATAAAATAAACTCCTAGCGTGGCTGTTTGGCTTTGATTCGCCAATTTTAATCAAGCAGTCTGAAACACCTTATCCAACGCTCCGACTTATACTTCAACACTAGGCGTAAAAGGTGAGTATACTTACCTTTTTCCGCTTAGTGTTGAATATATATGTACGTAGATCACAAAATCAACCCCAGCGGTGCTGTTTTAAACACAATCAAATGATTATTGTGGACTTGAACTGGCTGATCACCGCCAAACAGTGACGCTGGGAGTTAATTTTTGTTGACTGGGTGATTTCTTAAACGCTGAGCTTTGAAGTTAAAGCTAGAGCGTAAGAACGAGATAAGTATTCCATACAAGGTGTTTTAGACTAATTGCCTTAAACTGGCTAATCCGATCCAAACAGCGGAGATGATTTTGTTGTCGGGCGGCTTTTTAAAACCCTTATCCTTAAAGTTCAAGCGGGGCCGTTAAAACGAAATAACCACTTTACAAGGCGTTTCAGGCTACTTGATTAAAACTGGCAAATCAAAGCCAAACAGCAACGCTCGGAATTCATTTTGTTGTATGAGTGCTTTTATTAAACGCTTAGCGTTGAAGGTATGATGGAAGCGTTGGCACAAAAGAAGAATGCTGTATTTGTCTGGCCAGTCAACTTAGGCGCTTTACGACGAACTTAGGGTGACATCTTTCAAACGAAAATAGCGTTTGTCATGCGTTTGTGAATTAGCTATATTTATAACTGATTCAGACGACCAAACGCCTCTTGATAATAAAAATCGAATTACGCGTTTGACGCTCCATAACATGCAATTATATGACCACTTTGCGCGCTGGGTAAGCGCTTAGCGCATCGCCCGAACGCTTAGCGCTCAAAAATTCCATCGCGATTATATCGCATTGTTCGTCCGTGCAACTCTTTGTCATCATAAACTTGCACGAGAGCAATGAAAAGGGTGGAAAATAAGTCTGTGGTTTAGGGTCCTTACCGGAAATTTTGGAAATTGATGGGAATTGATGGGAGTTGATGGTAATATTACAGGTAATTTATGGTAAATTTCCTTAAATTGCACAAAATTCAATTTAACAATGTGTAAATTTTCCGGTGTAAATTTTCGATAATTTTACATGTTAATGTGGTAACTTACCATAAATGTAACCAAAATAAAATTTCCCCAAAATTATGAATTCTTTGGTGATTTCTGGTAATATTACAGGCATTTCATGTTAACTTATTAAAAATTACCTGAAATTTCCTGAAATTTTTGGTAATTTATGGTAATATTACAGGTAATTTATAGTTAATTTCCCTAAATTATAATTTGACAGGTAATTTATGTTAATTTATCATTAATTACACAAAATTCAATTTTAAACTTTCTATAAATTTTCGGAAAGTTATGATTTTTATAGTAATTTATGGTAATTTAACAGGTCAATATGGTAACTTAACATAAATAACCCAAAATTCATATTTAAATATTTTGTATAAATTTCCGAAATTTTATGAAATTGTTGGTAATTTATGTTAACTTAACATAAATTACGCAAAATTCAATTTTAAAACTTTATAATTTTCCGGAAATTCATACAATTTATGGTAATTTATGATAATATTATAGTTAATTTATGGTAAATTTCCCTAAGTGGCCCTAAGTGGTAAATAGGGTAACTTATAGCATAAATACCCCAAAATTCTTTTTTAAACATTCTTATAAATTTCAGGAAAATTATGAATTCTTTGGTAGTTTATGG
Source organism: Druon quercuslanigerum (assembly GCA_010014905.2). Classification (NCBI taxonomy): domain Eukaryota; kingdom Metazoa; phylum Arthropoda; class Insecta; order Hymenoptera; family Cynipidae; genus Druon; species Druon quercuslanigerum. Next base: position 2,373 of record JAAAKG020140730.1, read on the forward strand.
TAACATTACAGGTAATTTATGTTAACTTATTATAAATTACTCAAAATTAAATTTTAAACATTTGTATACATTTTCCGGAAATGTATGGAAATTTTGATAATTTATAGTAATTTTACAAGTAAATATGGTAACTTACCATAAATGTAACGAAAATTCAATTTTAAACATTTTTATCAATTTCCGGAAAATTATGAATTGTTTGGTAATTTATGGTAATATTACAGGGAAATTATGTTAAATTATTATACATTACCCAAAATTCAATTTTAAACATTTGTATACATTTCCCGAAATTTATGACATTTTTCTTCATTTATGAAATTTTTGGTAATTTATGTTAATTTAATTTATCTTATCATAAATTACGCAAAATTCAATTTTAAAACTTTCAAATTTTCCGGAAATTCCTAAATTTTTTGGTAATTTATGATACTATTACAGTTAATATATGGTAAATTTCCCTAAATTGCACAAAATTCAATTTAAAAATGTCTACATTTTCTGAAAATGTATGGAAATTTTCGGTAATTTATCGTAATTTCACAAGAAATATGGTAACTTACCATAAATATACCCAAAATTCTATTTTAAAGATTTCTATAAATTTCCGGAAAATTATGAATTCTTTGATAATTTATGGTAATATTACAGGCAATTTATGTTAACTTATTTTAAAATACCCAAAATTCAATTTTAAACCTTTTTATAGATTTTCGGCAAGTTTTGATTTTTTTGTAATTTATGGTAATTTATGGTAATTTTACAGGTCCATATAGTAACTTAAAATAAATAACCGAAAATTCATATTTAAATCTTTTGTATAAATTTCCGAAAGTTCATGAAATTTTTGGTAATTTATGTTATAAATGACGCAAAATTCAATTTTAAGACTCATAATTTTCCGGTCATAAAGTTTTTGGAAATTTATGATAAGATTACAGTTAATTTATAATAAATTTTCCTAAAATTCCGAAAATTTAATTTAAAAATGTCTACATTTTACGGAAATTTATGGAAAGTTTCAGTCATTTATGGTAATTTTACAGGTAAATATGTCAAGTTACCATAAATATACCCAAACTTCTATTTTAAACATTTTGATAAATTTTCGGAAAATTATGAATGTTTTCGTAATTTATGGTAATTTTACCCTATGACGTCACTTTTTACTTCCTTTGGGAGTAAAAAGTATAGCTTTAGTCCGCTTCATAGGGGTCAAAAAGCGCTGAAATCATGCATGTGCCATAAAAATATTTTTTGCAATACTGACCTCGAAAGTGAGGACTTCCGTGTCTCTAACGATACGCAAAGTACTTCAATCTAACAGACTGTACGGCAATAATAATAGCGCATGCGCACTTTAAAACATATCTACTTTGTGAATCGACGCGTGCGCACTTCAGAGATGCGTAACTTTGCACACCGGGAAATTAAAAATATTCTTTAAAAAATATGTGTGTCTCGGAACGCACGGTAGAAGTGGAACTTCGAAAAAATATTTAAGAGAAATAAATTAATGAAATTCAGGGAAGTCACCGAATTTAAGAAATCCATGGAATTCACGAAATCCAGAAAGTCATGGAATTCACGGAATTCCGTGAATAAATTAAAAACAGTTTAAAATAACAAAGTGCTAAATAATTTTCTCAGGTGGGTTTTCCAAAAAAAAATAGCACTTGTATCACAAATTAGCTATTTTCTTCCCTGTTGAAATTAAGAAAATTAATTAAACTAAAAAAACCAGGAGAGAAATATTACACCGGGAGATTTCCTCTATTTTCAAAATTTTTAGAATATTTTTACTTTAAAGAAAAGAACTAATTTTTATTCACAGAAATCACATTTTTTAGTAAAAAATCTATCCAGTTGTTTTGAATGTTTCTTTATATTACAGTGATACTTAACAATATTTTAGTATAAAATACAAATATACAAAATGTCAATAAAATTGAAAATCCTAAAATTGTACAACTTAAAAAATTGCAATCAAATCAATAATTTCAAAATGAAAAATATTTGATTGAAAAATCTGAAGAATGAATAATAGTTCTTAAGGAAGGTTTGTAGTTAAAAGATAAAATATAAAAGGTAGTAGAAATCGGGCAAATAAAAGGAAACTAAGTGTAGGAAAGTAGAGGAAATAAGGGGTGAGGAAGTGGAGGAAATGAGTGCTGAGAGAGTAGGGGAAATAAGAGAAGGTAAGCAAACAAATTATTATAAGGGAAGTATAAGAAATGAGGGCTGAAGGGTTAGAGGATATTAGGAAGAGTGAGTAGGGAAAATTATGGTAGGGGAAATAGGTTAGTAATGGGAAATAAGGGGTGGGAGTTAAAGGAAATAAGGGTTTGGACAGTAAAGGAAATGAAGGTTTGGGGAGTAGGGGATATTAGGGAGAGTGAGTATGGAACATTATATGGTAGAAAAAGTAGGCTTATAGCGAATTCGGTTATCCTGCACTGGGGCACTCCAAACTGCACCGAAGCAGGTCGGAGTGAGAAGTGCCAGCGCAGGATAACCGAATACGCTATATGTAAAGAAAGTATGTGAAGAAAGTAGAGGAAATAAGGGAGGGTTTTTAGGTAAAATGATGTTAAGGGAAGTAGGATAGTAAAGGGAAATGAGGGTTGGCGAAGTAAAGGAAATAAGGGGTTGGACAGTAGAGGAAATGTAGGTTGGGGGAGTAGGGCATATTAGGGAGAGTGAATACGGAAAATGATAGTAGGGGAATTCGGGTGAGTAAAGAAAAAAGGGTGTGTCATTTAATTAATTAGAGGAAATAAAGGTTTGGGAAGTAGAGGAAATGAAGAATTAGGGGCAATAATAGTAGGGAAATTAAAGCAAAATGAGGGTAGGAAAGTAAAGCGAAACGAGGGTGGGAAGTAAAGGAAATGCAATATTAAGAAGTAAAGGAAATAAGGGAAATGAGTAAGGTGAGTAAAGCTGATGAGGGCTGGGGGCTAGAAGATTCACGGGGATTGGGTAGGGAAAGTGATGGTGGGGACAATCAAAGGAAATAAGGGGTTAGAAAGTAGAGGAAATTTGGGCTGGGGATGTAGTGGATATCAGGGAGAGTGATTAGAGAAAATGATAGTAAGGGAAAAAGGGTAATAAAAGGAAATGATTGAAGAAGTAAAGAAAATAGGGTGTTAAAAAGTCTAGGAAATGAGTATTAAGGGAAATAAGGGATGGTAAATAGGGCAAATGATGGTAGTGGAAGTTAAGTAAGTAAAAAAAAACAAGGGGTGGGAAAGTAGACGAAATATGGGGTTTGGAATTAGAGAAGATGAGGGCTAAATGAGTAGGGGATATTAGGGAAAGTGAGTATAGAGGAAATGATGGTAGGGAAAGTAAATTGAAATGAGAGGTGTGGAAATAAAGGAATAAATGTTGGGAAGTAAAAGGGATTGAGGCCTGGGGGAGTAGGGCAACTGAGGGAAGTTGAGTAGGGAACATTATGGTATGGGAAGTAGGGCATGTTAAGGGAAATGTGATGTGGGGAGGTAAAGGAAATGAGGTCTGGGCGAGCAAGGAATATCAGGGAGGTTGGATAGGGGAAATGATAGTAGGGGAAGTAAAGGGAAATAATGGGTGGGGGACAAGAGGATATAAGAATGGGTTTGTAGGAAAAATTGTGGTAGGGTAAGTAAAGGGAAATGTGGAGTGTGGAAGTAAAGGTATTAAGGGGTTGGAAAGTAAGAAAAATGAGTGACGGTAAGTCGGGAATATGATAATAGGGTAATTAAATGGAAATTAAGGAAAGGGAAGTAAAGGAAATAAGGCGTGGGGAAGGTGAGGAAATGAGGACTGGGGAAGTAGGGGAAATAATTATTGGGGAAGTAAATGGAAATCAGGGGTAGGAAAGTATAGAAAATAAGGGCTGAGGAATTAGGGGGTATCAGGGAGAGTGAGTAGGGAAAATGATTTTGGGGAAGTAGGGTAGTAAAGGGAAATGAGGGATGAGGATGTAAAGGAAATACGGGTCTGGGAAGTAGAGAAAATAAGAGCTGGGTGAGTAGGGGATATTAGGGAAAGTGAGTTGAGAAAATTATGGTAGGGTAGTAGAGTAAGTAAGGGATATGTAAGCTGCGTGAGTAGGGAAAATGATGGTAGGAGAAGTAAAGGGAAAATTAAGGGATATTAAAAGGTTTCTATCCTTCCTGAAAAACCTGGAACCTGGAAGAATACCTGAAAAAAACAGTGAAATTGTGAAGGATTTTTTTTTAATTCGCGGAATTGTTTCGCGACCGTGTTTAACTTTGTTTAAATGTAGGGTGGAGAAATAAAGATAATAAGGGTTTAGGAAGTAGGGAAAATTATAGAGGATGAGTAGAGAAAATGATGGTAGAGGAAATAGTATAAGCAAAGCGAAATGAGAGAAGTGGAAGTAAAGAAAATAAGGGTTGGGGAAGTAGAGGAAATGAGGGCTGGAAGAACAGGAGAAATGAGCGACGGTATGTTGGGAAAATGATGGCAAGGGAAGTATGGTAAGTGAAGAAATATGAGGGCAGGGAAAGTAAAAAAATAAGGTTAAGGGATGAGAGGAGGTGAAGTAGGAGAAGTGGCCGGAAGTAGGGGAAATTATGGAGGATGAGTAGGGAAAATGATGCTAGAGGAAATAGTATAAGCAAGGCGAAGTGAAAGGAGTGGAATTAAAGGGAATAAGGGTTGGGAAAGTAGAGGAAATGAAGGCTGGAGGAACAGGGAAAATGAACCACGGAAAGGAGGGAAAATGATGGCAGAGGAAGTATGGTAAGTGAAGACATATGAGGGCAGGGAAAATAAAGGAAATAAGGTTAAGGGAGGAGAGGAGGTGAAATAGAATTGGTCGGAAGCAGAGGAAATGATGTCTGGGAAGGAATACTAGAGGATATTAGGGAGAGCGTGGAATTTATAAGAATAGGAGGATTATGGAAAGTGAGGGGGGGGGCTACAGGATTTAAGGAAGTGAGGGGAAATGTGTACTTGTGTAGTAAAGGAAGGTGTTGTTGGCTGAAAAGGAAGTAGGGATAGAGAAGGTTAAATTGAGGAGGGGGGTAGGAGAAAGTAAGGAGTTCGGGGGAGGGGAAGGTTAGAAAAATTTAATAAACGTCTTAATTTTTAGCAGGAAAATGAGACACTGCTGATTAGCTCGAACACCGGAAATAGTGTTTAAAATGTTTTATGGCCATCCTAATATAATATTCTTATTGCTATTTACTTTTCTTGTATTTCTATTTCTTTTTTTTAGTTGAGGTTATAGTTTTAGTTAAACATTTTGTTATTTGGTTGCAAATTAAACAATTTTGTTAAAAAGTTTTTGGTTGTAAATTCCACTGTTTTGTTGAAAATTCCTCTTTTGGGGTTTAACATTCAAATATTAGAATCTACAATTAACTTTTGTGCTTAAAAATCATATTTTGATGTTAAAAACAGAACTGAAATGCCTTTTTGTATTTTCTTACAGAAAGTTCATCTTTTTGTTTTTTGAATGAATAATGATATGATTGGTAAAACTCATATATAAAATAAACTCATTTATAAAAATCATACGTTTTGTTAAAACGACATTTTTCATTAGAAAATTAAAATTTGCTGTTTAAAAATTAAAAACTGTTTTGTAGAAAATATATAACTTCTGTTTTTATAGTTAAACTACACTGGAATCCTATTTAAGTAATTCCCAGAATTTCTCTCCTCGGAATTTGATGCTCTCCGAAACAACCTACGTTGCATAATAATGGTGAGCAATAAACTAATTTTAAATTATTTTATTGTTAATTTTTACACTTATATTGAAAATAATAAGATTATATTTTCCATATAATTAATGAGCCAGGATTTTTTTCCTGAAGTAAAAAAAAAACACTTGTCATCTGGAGTCGTCGTTTGACTTTTGTCGCCATCGTCATCGTATAGTGTTGAATTGATTAAAAATGGTAAATATGAGGGGTTCACGTGGCTTGATATTCGTGCCTGAACGTTAGTCGCGAGCCATTAAGTCGGGCCATAGAGTATAAACTCGCGACGTCCATGCACACTCACACACGCATATATATCAATTCTGTGTGGAGAATGGCGTACTTATATGCACGTTGACGTCCACGATTCGTGCATATAAATTGCCTATGCGTACATATGCCACTTTCTTAAGTATAGGTAGACATATAAATAGCTATCTGGCAGCGTTATATTACGTGCTAAACGAAGCCTCGCCCTTCCCAACAATCCACAAAACGCACCAAAGGGGCAAAGTGATCATATACAATAGACGTATACAACACATTTCCTCTACTTTGTGCATTGCATTTAATTTACGTACAATGTTACATTATGGTCAAGAATGCCACACTGTTCACAAATATTGTTGAAGGAAACCTGAGGATTCTCGGTGCGGTTTGTGTCCGAAACTGAATGAAAATTGACCGAGAAGTCTTATACTATGCTTTTATCTCTTTCCCAATTTTTTCAACATAGCCCTCAGTAGTGCCCAGCTAAGCCACATGAAAGGCCCAGTGGCTTATGAAAAATTAACATATTGTTATATAAAGAACGTCTTTTGTCAAAAGTAATAAGTTCTAAATAAAAGGAATTTTATTTCATACTTTTATTACTTTTATTATCAAAGTTATATTATGAACTTTCTTACCTCATCGCGGGAATGACCCCGTGCAGAAATTTTCAAATATTTTGCCTTATTTCCGACTTGGGCCAGATCCCGAGTTAACAGCCAATCTTGACAATAGATGGCGCCCAATTAATTTCGGGGCCTAAAGTGGGTTGATTCCAAATCTGCCAAATTTCAATCCACAGTGTCAAATGTCAAAAATGTTTTAATTAATAATTGAAAAAGTGACAAAATAAGTGAAAAAAATGCCAAAAGCTCGCTCAATACGAGTGCTTAGGCATCTTATATACGAAATGATGACTAATTACAAAAATGGATCAAAAATATATTTCAAAATACTTAAGTAGTTTTTTATACACAAATGTTGGCACTTATATTGCGTCTTTTGACTTTTTACGTTTGCTCCAAAAAAAATTGTTCGGAAAATATTTTGTTTCTAATCTTACATACTTCAATGTTTTGATATCGTGATTTGTTTGATAATCTGATTTTTCTACTCACAAATTTCAGTTTAAGAGGTGATATATACGATTATTTTATTATTGTTTTATTTAAAAATTCCGTTTAATTAAGAATAATAAAAATAAATTAATATGGCCTACCGTATCGCGTTTCATTTTGAGTCTGGCCCCATCTAGATAGCCCGATTTGGGCCAAACACTGCCATATCTGGCCCCGATCAGATGCATATTTGAATTTCTGCTCAGGACGTTTATTCTCTATGTTAAAAGATAAAGAATATACGGTTAGGTGGTTTTAACATCAAAAACGCACCTCTTTTTTGAAAAAGAAACTTAAATTGTACTTTTTAAATTTTATAAATGTAGAATATGAATTACAAAATAAATCACAAATCCGCAAATAATCCTTCGCTTTTAATGCTCATTAGGCAGCGATAATAAAAAGATATCAAAATTAAAGAAATTAAAAATCTTATTTAACGTCCAATCGTAAAATAGATGGAAACTCCTGTAAAAAAACTAAAATCCAACGACCAAATTTGGACCACAACAAACATACGAAAAATGCTTTAGTTGTAATCTGAAAAAAAGGTTAAAAACTAAAATTTGAGACAAAAATAGGAAAGAAAAATGAGAAATCCTTTTTCCGTCTTTTCTATTTTTATTATTATCAAACTACAATAAAAGAACATTGAAAATAAAAAATAAAAATAATATTCATATATATTATATTAATATTAACTTTTTTTCTTGCCTTGATTTTTGTTTAAAAATTTTTTTTAAGATTACAATTGAAACATTTTTTGTTTGTTTGTTGTGGTCCCAATTCGGTAGTTGGATTCTTGTTTTGAGTTTGCATCAAAAATATATCAGTCCCTTTCAAAGCCGAGCGGACCTGCGAAACTTAACCTCAAGTAAATTAAAAACACATATTTCATTTTATCAATTCAAACGCGTTTCAAAAGCATATGCAATCTGCAAATTCTACTAGTTTACACAAGAATACATCTCTTTATCGTAAAATTTTTACGTTGTTCGAAGATTTTCAATCACAAAAATATAAAATCATGATAAAAAAATTCAAAAACTTATTTTTTACCAATGCCATCTATGTGAAAATTAATCCTGAGATCGTAAAATGACCGATGCTATGTTTTTAATAGTTTGTTACCGCATTATTATTCGAAAAACAGTAAATAAACATATCGAAACGAGCTAAAATAAAAGGGAATAAAATTGGTTCAATATTTGTCATGTTATCACTGGATGCATGCAATTTTTTGATACATTTTAATGCAAGCCTTCTTACCTGATGGCGAACGCGAAATGGCGTCGAAGGGAATCATTGGATCATGGAACTGAACGTAACAGGCGGAATCGAACCGAATCGAGAATCTAAACAGTCAATGAAATGAGAGGAATGACTGTGAAATTTGGCGCGAAATTGCAATTCAAATCTATATTACCTCCAACTCAAGATTTATAGAACTGAATTGTAATTACTTAAAATATTTTTACATTGAAATTAGTATGCTCAAAACAAAATGAAACTATTAAAAATGAGCTGATGAAATTTTTGAGAATGTAAATAGTTAGTACAATACATTCTTAATTTTTAAAATGTTATTATAAATGTGAAGCACTAAATATTTTGATTTATTTTCTATTTAAATGATACCAAAAGTTCAGGCACCATGGCCAAAAAAACAAGCGGAACAAGAACCATGTCTAAAGAGAGAGAAAATTGAAATTTCGAAGCGGTTTTATTGTGCTTTTTGAGGTAAAAATGTAGAAGGAAAGAGAATAATTTATTGAATATGACCCAAAGTTATGAAGAGTTGATGCATAACTGTTTCCTGAATATAAAACAAGATGGAAAATGTTGCTGGTTGCCATTTAAACGATCATCAAACGCACTCCAGTGCGTGAGTGAGTGTACTCTTACCTATCAAGTATGGTCACTAGGCAGACGAAAGCGTGCGTAAATTTAGAATTTGGGCTCACAGCCAGATAATTCTCTGCTTCGCGGTGTGAAACGGCCTTTGCTCATTTCATACCCAATATCCCATAAACCACTTCTCACACGATCTACCTTCAATTATCTATCTGGCGTGCATCTAGTCAGAGAGGCCTCCTCAGTTGAGTGAAAGTCAAATTTATGAGGATAAAGATCCGCGAGAAAATCCCAATTAAAAACTTTTCACCAAGATGAGTTTCTTTCTCCTCAAACGAATCAAGCCAACACTGAGTTAATTGAATTACTGAATTATAATTTCTTCAGGTTCGGATTTTTAGGACCAAATGGATACCCACGGAAGTTCAACTGAGGTGATGAGGCGTGGCCAGATGTTCCTGATTAGGAAAGAAAACCTTTGTTGTTCGACCGAGAGCAGCCCCTAAAATTGAGCCAGTCTCTCCATGTGTGTTTTCGTGTGGGAAGACATGAATAATAGTTGGTACCTAGAGACCGACACGGGCACGTGACTACAATGGAGAGGCGTAGACATACGATGCTCACGGCTTATGCTTTCGCCAATGGTCCATGCCTTGGTAGAGCCACCCGTTTTACTGGCCACGCCTACCTCACCCCTTCCACCCTTCATCTTAAGTTCATCCTGCCGTGGCTGGCTCTGCTCCGTCGAGCGTGCGTGATACTCGCCAACTCACACTAATGCTCCTACACCAACAAGGCAAAACTAGCCTGCGACAAGTGCAACGATAATGTCTGCAGGTCCCGAAAGATGAGCGCTAACTTTCCTCTCAAAGTCGATGTTCTCACTCTAGTTAATCAGAAATGAAATACTTTTTATTTGCAGATTATTGTAAGTTAGTATAAAACTATTAGAAATTATAAAAGTCACGAGATTAGATTGTAAAACTTATTAAGGAAATTCAGAAACAAATAATGGGTATTTTAAATTGGAATTTATGAATGATTGGTGGACAGATCTCAGGACTCGTTTGTGTGGTCGGGCCAATATTTTTATTAGGATAGTGTCCGAACATAAAATCGTTTTCCGGCCATCGGTAAATTTTACCAAAAATTAGTGCATTAGTTTCTCCCTTTCTTGAAGTTTAACTTCCTATTCTGTCTTGATTTTAAGCAAGAATAAATTTTAGGGACGTATAATTGCATATAAAATTATATTTGTATCTTGAAAATATTATTCTTATTAAACTATTTGTTATATTCACTTATATAAAGAGTATTTTGTAACCTGGTGCATGCGACACTTTCATATAACTCATCAAGATTTAAAAAAGATTTCTTTAACAAATAAAACCAAGATTAATATCGCAATTAATGTATGTTGAAGAAGTCGATAACATTGTCAAACAAGATACACGTACGAAGAGTCATATAGTAGGCAAACGCAATTTAATTTCAGCGAGAATGTTAGAACAGTTAATTTTGTTCTTGCGCGTAGATTGCACAAACATACATCAGAGAATATAAATCTAAACAATACCTTCGAAATGTTTAATAATGTTCTTATTCGATCGGATAGTCGTGGTCACGCCTATTCATTAATTTCCATCCACAATTGTTCGGAAAGACATCGAAAAAACAATGCTGAGCTTTTTTTGCATGTAGTTTAATTTTTGTGAATCATATAAAATTGATTACCAGATAATCGAAGCTTATGCATATAGAAGAATTTATATAATGAGGAAGCCCAGAGATGTAGTGGATTTATGTGTAGCATCAGAAAGTTGATTATTACAAGACACCTTTTTATTCAAGAGCAAGTCCCATACTTGCACTCGCATGCATAACATATATATCATGATTTTATTAATTTTTACAGAAGTGGATTTTACGAATGATGATCATGTAGCTGACCGAAACTTCTTATATCAACAACAATACATAAAACCCTTTTGATATATTATCTTGAGACTAATCTTAGAAATAATTGCGGAAGAATTTACATTTCTCAGGCCCCCATTCGATTTTGTTTTTTCATCACACATTTTGATTTTTTTTTAGGTTTCTTCGCGACGCTACGGACTCTTGCAAGTGCACTGTCATCTTGAATTGGATTCTCCTTCATCTTCTTCTTATTATAGGTCAGCCAATGGCTAATCAACGTTGGCACCACACTTGCTTGAGCAGCATTAAATGCTCTTTTAGAAAACCAAATCGTAATTGAATGCGCATGTGTCCGTCGCTTTGGAGGTGCTTTCAACAAAATATTTTAGTTCAATTAGCCACATCTAATAAAAAGTTTAGCTACTTGGATTTGTAACATATGCCGATGTTACTTTATTGGTTGGCACAACTATTCTGCTTGTTGGTGTAATTGCCCGCATGGTAATTTCAAATAAACCGGTTAATATCACAATAGTTGTGCCAACCATTAAAAGTAGGATCGGCATATTTTACAAGCCAAAGTAGTTGGACTTATTGATTGAAGGAAACGAATTTGTTCAACTGAACAAAATTTTTCTTAATTTAACCGATTTTGGTTGAATGAAGAAAACGAGTGCAGTTAGTAATTTCCAAACGTAATTTCTTAGCGTCTCCTTCTCAGAAGTCGCGCCTCACATGTGTACTGGTTGACCATTCGTTGAGGGGTTTGAGCGGGATTGCCGACGCGACGCCTCTCTTGCGGTTACCCACACACATAAATCCACTTGTGTTTCAAGAGGGATCCAAACATACGTTTGTGTGTTTCACCCACACAGAGCCTTTGCGGTCGGCCTGGGTCCACGATCCGACGAGATGGAAGACTATAGCCGGAGATTTCTTATTTCTGCTCTGGTAAATCTGTCGTCCCAGTCAGTGAGGCAGCGAAGGGCGAGCTGTGCACCAGTGACCGTGTCCACGCTGTTGTTGACGTTCTTCCTTTTTGCTTCGTTACCGACGGCAACGTCATCATTCGTCATCGAAACGTGTTCTGACCGGTGCTAATCTGTTCGAGTCTTAAAGACCGCCAAGAGTGTGCAACACTGCAAATGTCAGTTTTTGCACGTTTCGATCAATCACATTTTCACTTAGTTGTGTATAGTATAGATAACTATATGTATTCTGGTTAGTTTTTCCAATTAACCTTGATGGGACTTGTTTCTCCATTTTGAATTTCAAGTTTCGCGCCAAGAGCGTAGGGTCAAAGTTATGGAGTGAAAATAGGACGTGGTATCGTGTCAATTAAAAGTGAAGAAAAAATTGTTTTTTGAACTATCTGGAGGGAGAAACGGTGCTGGTAGCAACAAGTGAAATATCAAGTTCGCGGTGTATGTAGCCGACGGTTAACTTACTTCTCCCATGGATCCGATTGTTTTAGGTGAGCTATTTTATTTATGCAATTCAACAAATTTTACTAGAGATATAAGAGCAAGATTTTCTAATTAGAATATTTTCAAGTCCTGTAATATAAATTAAAAATAAAAAAAATATTTTCTTAGGAAACAACACCTTTACGCGAGCCTTTAGGTCCCCTTTATTTCGGGGTCTCCCATGAATTGAATGCTAATTTTTTTTATTAATGTGCCAAAAATCTGAGTTATAGGTTTCAGGGAAAGCGTGAAAGGCATAATTTTTTTAAGTAAATAAATACATTAGCCACTGTTATTTAAATAAAAAGAGATTTGTATTTTCAAAAACTGGCTTGGGGGACCCATCAATACTTTTCTTTTTAATTTTGCGAAAACTTTAAGTGATGTAGTTGAGTAAAAACTTTAAAAGAGTACATTCTACAATTATATTATAATTAAATTTGTTATTTATTTTTTAATTTAATTTATATTATAACTTTATTATTTTTAACTTAAAATTGCTTAAAATTAATTTCACAAGGTGATTTTGAATCTGTTCAAAATTAAACAATTTACAGATTTTAACTTTAATTTTAATTTGAATGATAAACAAACGCTTTTATTAATTTTCAAATACCATTAAAATATTCTTTTGATATAAAAAGTTCCGTTTTTGACCCATTCTCTATTACAACATTTTTAATGAAAAGAAATAATAATTTTTTTAAATTTTTTACTACTTAATTGTCAATTAAAAATAAGCCTACAAGTAAAATATTAAAAACCAAACAATTTGAAAATTAATTGTTTGAAATAGAAATATTTACAAACAATTTCAAATTATTAGATTTTGATATTCAATGTTTTTACTAATTTTCGATCCTTTTCAAGTATTGTTTAAATATTGCTATCAATTTTAAAATAATTTCGAATTAATAGATTCATCATTATATATTTTTATTCAATTTAAAATCATATTTAATTATTTTTCTAGAGTAAAATATTCGAATTTTAACTCATTTCTTCAGAAATTTTGTATTTAAAAAAAAAATTTGTTAATATTCATCAATAATCAATTGCTTATTTGAAATAAGCTGATAAATCAAATATTGAAGACTAAACAATATTAAACTAAATTCTTCGACATAGAAATTATCTAAAAAAATCAAAAGATAATAATAGATTTTTAATTAAACACTTGTACTCAATTGCAATATTTCAAATCCTATTAAAATAGTATTTTTCAATTTTTAAAAAAATTTAAAATTAATTTAGAGTTATTACATTTATGATTAAACATTTTTATGGGACTTAAAATTCTATTAAAATATGGTTTTTAGCCTAAAATATTCCATTTTTAACTCATTCAACTTGAATATTTATATATTTAAAAAGAAAACACTTTTTTATTGAAAACTACTTGATTATTTATTTAAAGAGAGATTATAAATCGAATATTCTAAACTAAATAATTTGAATCTGAATTCTTTGAAATAGAAATATTTTAAAACAGTTTGAAATTGGTATATTTTTGATTAAACGCTTTTACTTAATTTTGTAATCATATTCCAATATTAAAAAAAATTCAATTTTTAAATAATTTCGAATTAATATTCCATCCAAAGAATTCCATTTTTAACTCATTCCTTTTAAAATTTTCTACTTAAAAATAAAATTATTAATTTTTAGCAATACACAATTATTTATTTAAAATGAGTCGTTATAAATCAAATTATAAAATATTTAAACTAAAGTAAGTTTTGTTAAGTAAATAAAAATTTAGGAATTATAAATTTGTAACGACTTTTAATGAACTTCTAATTAATCTAATTAAAAAAGTGTTGAGTTTCAAAAAAATGTGACTTTTCAATTTTTAATGTTTATAACTTAAAATTGCTTAAAATAATATAATTTTAAACATTCACAAATTTATTGATTCATTCCTTAATTTCGAGCATTTGAAATGATTGCGTGGTTTTATATTTTTGCACCAGAATTCTTTGAAATTTTCAGTTGATAAAAGTTAAAAAAAAAAATCAGTTTTAGGATTAGAATTCGCAGCTTTAAGTATACAAATTTTATAATTTTTATCATCGTCAAAAAAATGTTAAATCAGTGAAAACCCCGGGAATTTCTGAACCATTCAATTTGCGCATGAAAAATGAAGTTTAATTTATATTTCGATTACATCCGTTTTCAGAGACAGGCCTCATTCCCGAAAATTCGAATTAACCTCTGACCTGCTAACTCGGGGTCAGAAATAATCGCAAAAATATTATTTATCTCCTCAACATTGTTGCACTGATGATCCAGAATAGGATGAAATCGCACTACATTACATTTTACAATTTCGTACGGTCAATGAATTGGTCACGGATACAGTATTAATCGACTAAAGCTATTTCGAAAGAATTTAACTGCACAGATAAAAGTCCATTCATACGAACTTGTTACCACGTCGGAATCGCTGTCCGCCTCGACTCGACTCGCTCTGCTCCGTTCCAATCAACCCGAAACACAATCAACTCGAATTTATTTTTACGAACGGAAGATACGCGGAAGATGATAGAAATTATTAATTTGTCTAATTAGCCCATGAATAATAATAAAAATTTATAATCAGGGAGTCTACAGTAGAGTAGGCTGTCTTAAAAGTGTAGAGTTTAGATGTGGTTCCCTGATATTCAAGTTTCTACTTTAAAGGAACCATTTCCTTCCAAATTGATAGCCTCTGAAAAAAATTGCGCGGCGATGGGTATTCTCTCGCTGAAGAGAGTATAGAGTCCTGGGAAAAACTCGGGAAAGTCCTGAATTTATATTCTTTTCAATAAAAAATAGAGTTTTAAACTTGTTTCCTAAACCGAAAAAGTCTACTAAATAAAGGAGGGGGTGAAAAATGCATTGGTATTTTTTTCTGCGAATTTTTGTGCATACCACCCGGAAATTAGGCTTTAAATAATAATAAAAACTTGTAATCAGGGATTATATACAGAGTCTGTTTAGTAAGAGAATACTCAAAGGAAAAGACAAATCTTCTTCAATTTAGCGTAGGCTACCTTAAAAGTGTGGAATTTAGATGTGGTTCCCTGATGTGTAAGTTTCTACTTTAAAGGAACCCTTTCCTTCCAAATTTATAGCCTCTGAAAAAACTGCGCGACGATGAGTATTCTCTCGCTGCAGAGAGTGTAGAGTCCTGGGAATAATTGAAAATCTGGAAAAGTCCTTGAATTATTTTTTATCTGGAAAAACTCGGAAAAGTCCTAAAATTTATATTCTTTCTAATAAAAAATAAAGTTTTAAACATTTTCTCCTAAATCGAAAAAGTCTATTAAATAGGGGAGGGGTTGAAACATACATTGGAATTTTTTTCTGTGAATTTTTATGTATATCACCCGGAAATTAGCCTATAAATAATAATAAAAACTTATAATCAGGGTATATTAAAAGTGCAGAGTTTAGGTGTGGTTCCTTGATGTTTAAGTTTCTAATTTAAAGGAACCCTTTCCTTCGAAATTTATAGCCTCTGAAAAAACTGCGCGATGATATATATTCTCTCGCTCAAGAGAGAGTCCTGGGAATAATTGAAAATCTGGAAAAGTCCTTGAATTCTTTTTTATCTGGAAAAACTCGGAAAAGTCCTAAAATTTATATTCTTTCTAATAAAAAATAAAGTTTTAAACATTTTCTCCTAAATCGAAAAAGTCTATTAAATAGGGGAAGGGTTGAAACATACATTGGAATTTTTTTTTGAATTTTCTTCCAGTTAGCGTAGGCTGTTTTAAAAGTGTAGAGTTTACGTGTGGTTCCCTGATGTTCAGGTGTGGTTCCCTGGTGTTAAAAATTTCATTTTAAAGGAACCCTTTCCTGCGAAATTTGTAGCCTCTGACAAAACTGCGCGACAATGAGAATTCTCTCGCTCAAGAGAGTATAGAGTCCTGGGAATAATTGAAAACCTGGAAAAGTCCTTGAATTCTTTTTTAAACTGGAAAATCTCGGAAAAGTCCTGGAATTTTTTTCATAGTCCTGCAATTTTTATTATTTCCAAGAAAAAATAGAGTTTTAAACATTCTTTCCTGAACCGAAAAAGTCTACAAAATAGGAGGAGGGGGGGGGGGGGTGAAAAATACATTGGAATTTTTTAAATATTTTTTTTGTACATTTGATTCAAAATCGCCAATATTAGCTGAATCGAGTTATAACTTAATACTTATCTTCCAAAAAAATCCCCATGAGTGAAAAATTTTGTTTTGTGAATTTCTGACGCTAATTATTATTTTTGTAAATTAAAATTGTTTTTAAAACATAAAAATACTACTTTATACTAATAATTAGAGGTTTAGAGAAATTGTTTAAACAATTTAATTATGTTTTTAGCCATTTTCTATTAGAATATTGATAGAAAGTCCCGGTATTTAAAAAAAAATTCAACTTTTTGTTCAATTTTCCATTACAGGGAGGTTAATGTTAATGTTAATAAAAATAATTGTTTAAACAAGTTATTTTTATTTTTAATACTATTCTCTTTAAATAATGCTAGAAATTGCTTTTTTGGTACATTTTCGACATTTTGTCTACTTTCAAATCAGAGTGAAGTAATAATTAATTAAGGTTAACAAAAATTATTTTTGTAAACAATTTATTAATATTTTTAATAATTTTTTCTTTGCTTGTCGGTAGAAAATTTCGTTTTTTCACAAATTCGTAACTATTTTGCTATTTTTCTCTTGGAGTGATTTAATAATTATTTAAATTTATCAAAAATAATTATTTAAACAAATTATTATTGTTAATAATATTCTCTTTGCTTAATTGTATAAAGTTGTGATTTTTTTTCTAAAATTTTTAACTTTTTGTACACTTTTCACTTTGTGACGTAATAAATAATGCGACTTATCAAAAATAGTTCGTTAAACAATTTATTATTGTTTATAACCAAATTTACCTACAACAATACAATATATTACAAATATTGTATTACATTTAATAAAAAATATTATTATTTGTTTATAGCTACAAAGTAAATGCAAAAATTGCAATTTTTTAGCATTAATTTAAGAGAATGTTACTAAAAATAAAAAAAATTGTTTGAAAAATCAATTTTTTTAACTATCAATAATTTTTCCTTAATCTAATTGAAAATAGAAAAAGTGTTTTTTTTTGTTTCAAAGTGTAATTTTATAGCATTATTCTAACAGAATTTTATTAAAAATATCAATAAACTGTTTGAAAAAATAATTTTGTTGAATTTAATTAGTTTTTTACTTTACTCTAATGGAAAATTGGACAAAAAGTGAACTTTTTTTTGAAAAAAACCGCGATTTTCTAACTCTGTTCTAAGAGAAAATTTTTAGACACAATTATAAATTGTTTAAACAATTAATGTATGCATTTAAATATCAGTATAAAGTAGTATTTTATGTATTAGATACAGTTTAAATGAAAATATCCAAAAATGGGGTTTTTTTGGTATAGTTTTCTTGCTAATAATTTATTTGCTTTATATTTTTATTTATTTTATTCAGTTGCTTTCTTCTGACAATTACACTTTTAGTTAAAACTTGTATTATTATTTTGTTTATTATTAAATTTATTTTAACTACTTTCTTGACATTTAGTTTTTATAAATTTCCCTATTTAGAAATCAATTTTTAGAATTAAAATTCCTCATTCAGAAATTGTGATTTACATAAGTCCAGAAAAGCAATATTATCAGTGATAAAAATAACTTAAAATTAGTGTAGTATGGTACTTGTTTAAAGTTGATGAACTACGTGTTTCAATAATGCCTTAATACTATTACCTAAAATTTTATAAAATTGGAAAAGCTAATGAAAAACTGAAAACAGCCACTAAAAGTTATATTCAAGCTTTCTTACAATATATCCGAGATCCCCAGAAAACTTTTTAAAAACAAAGGATTATTTAAATTAAATATCCAGGAATTAATCTAAAATAACAATTCTTTCCAAAGTTGACTTATTCAAAAAATAACACTCAGAGGAAGTTTTTTCCTGATGGGCAGATGTCTTTTGCAGTTTTCGGAACGTCTTCACAATAGCTACCGGGTTGTAGATTCATTAGCGTTCAATTAGTAGTGTTTGTCGTCAATAAACATTAAATACAGCTTTTAAATCCAGCGCAGGACTTTCGTTGACAAAGGACTAGTCAAATAGTCCAAATTAGCTTCCGAGGGATTTCGCCGGTCGCTTCCTCTCTCATTTTTCAGTTCCTTTCCGCTACCTACAACTTGTAGCCGAAACTCTTATACCTAGGGTTTGATGGCTTATGGGGATTTTACTGGTGCAAACACATTTGTAAGCACAACAGTAGCCCGGACAAGTTTGCTATATTTGCATCAACTCGTGTTTCAAAAGGAAAAGAAAGAATTAAATCGGCCAAGTAAAGAATTATGGAACGTAAGGGACCTTCAACCGAACTAATGACTTTTGAAGAAAACTCTTCAAGTTTTTAGAAAGTAGATTAAATTTTAAACAAAAGAGGTGAATTTCTAAAGAGAAATTTAATAATTAGAAGATGTTGGGTTTTGTTGGTATGATGTTCCAATTACAATTCGTCTATTTTTAATCCTTCGAAAGAACCCATCTGCATAGTTTTGCTCGATGGTTGTATCTTTTTCCAGCAGTATTGTATGATTAGCAGATTTTAATTGATTTGGAGAAAGTAAGAAATAATTTAGAAGATTTCAGATTTGATTGGTAAGCTGTTCTAATTAAAATTTGTCTATTTTTTCAATCCTGTGACTGAACTCATCATAGTTGGTTTGTTCCATTTTTGCATCTTCTTCTAACGTTATTGTATGATTAGCTGATTTTCATTTATTTGGACCAGATAAGAAATTAATTAAAAGATTTTAGATTTTCTTGGTATGCTGTTACAATAAAATTTTGTCTGTTTCCAATCCTTTAAAAGACCCCATCTTTATAGTGAGAGTATAGCTGAATTGTTATCCATTATTTTATATTCTTCCATGCATGTTGTGCGATTAGCAGATTTTAATTGATTTGGACAAAGTAAAAAAATTAATTAGAAGTTTTTTTTTTAGTTGCTTGGTAAGCTGTTCCAATTAAAATTATCTATTTTAAAAATCCTATGACGGAACCCATCTGTATAGTTGGTTTCTTTTATTGTTGCATCTTCTTCTAACAGTATTGTATGATTAGCTGATTTTAATTGATTTGAACCAGGTAAGAAATTATTTAGAAGATGTCGGACATTGTTGTTATACTATTCCATACTCCATTCTCTAGACTTTTGACAATTTTTCGATTTACAATTCTTTGAAAGAACTCATCTGTATATTTGCTTTATTTAACTGTTGTATCTTTCTTCAACCATATTGTATCATTAGCTGACTTTAATTTATTTGGACCAGGTAAGAAATTAATTAAAAGTTTTTAAAGTTTGTTGGTATGCTGTTACAATGAAAATTTGTCTGTTTCCAATCCTTTAAAAAGCCTCATCGTCATAGTCAGAGTATAGTTGGATTCTTATCCATTATTGTATCTTCTTCCAATCATGTTGTGCGATTAGCTGATATTAATTGGTTTGAAACAGGTAAGAATTTAATTAGAAGATGTTCGGTTTTGTTGATATGATGTTCCAATAACAATTTGTCTATTTTCAATCCTTCGAAAGAACCCATCTGTATAGTTTTGCTCGATTTTTGTATCTCCCTCCAATCATGTTGTGCGACTAGCAGATTTTAATTGATTTGGAGAAAGTAAGAAATTAATTAGAAAATGCTTGGTTGGTAAGCTGTTCAAATTAAAATTTGTCTATTTTTTCAATCCTATGAAGGAACCCATATGTATAGTTGGTTTGTTCCATTGTTGTATCTTCTTCTAACATTATCGTATGATTAGCTGATTTTAATTGATTTGAACAAGGTTAGAAATTAATTAGAAGGAGTCAGACTTTTTTGGTATACAATTCCATACTCCATTCTCTAGACCTTTGACAATTTCTTGTTTTACAATCCTTTGAGAAAAACCATCTGTATAGTTGATTTGTTCCATTGTTGTATATCTTCTTACAAACGTGTTTTGTAATTAGTTGATTTTAATTGATTTGGACTAGGAATAAGAAATTAATTAAAAGATTTTAGAATTTTTGGTATGCTGTTTCAATGAAAATTTATCTGTTTCCAATCCTTTAAAAGACCCATCTTCATAGTCAGAGTATAGTTGGATTGTTATCAATTATTGTATCTTCTTTCAATCATGATGTGCGATTAGCAGATTTTAATTGATTTGGAGAAAGTAAGAAATTAATTAGAAGATGTCGGACTTTGTTGGTATATAATTCCATACTCAATTCTCCAGACTTTTGGCAATTTTTCGATTTCCAATTATTTGAAAGAATTCATCTGTATAGTTGCTTTATTTAACTGTTGTATCTTCCTCCAACCATGTTGTATTATTAGCTGATTATAATTGATTTGGGCTAGATAAGAAATTAATTAGAAGTTTTTAGATTTTGTTGGGATGCTGTTCCAGTGAAAATTTCTCTGTTTCCAATCCTTTAAAAGGTCCCATCTTCATAGTCAGAGTATAAAGATTTTTATCCATTATTGTATCTTCTTCCAATCATGTTGTGGGATTAGCTGATGTTAATTGGTTTGAATCAGGTAAGAAATTAATAAGAAGATGTTCTGTTTTGTTGATATGATGTTCCAATGAAAATTTGTCTATTTTCAATCCTTCGAAAGAACCCATCTGCATAGTTTTGCTCGATTGTTGTATCTTCTTCCAGCAGTATTGTGTCATTAGCAGATTTTAATTGATTTGGAGAAAGTAAGAAATTAATTAGAAGATTTTAGACTTGGTTGGTAAGCTGTTCCAATTGAAATTATTCTATTTTTTTAATGCTATGAAGGAACCCATCTTAGTTGGTTTGTTCTATTGTTGCATCTTCTACTAACGTTATTGTATGATTAGCTGATTTTAATTGATTTGGACTAGGAATAAGAAATTAATTAAAAGATTTTAGAATTTTTGGTATGCTGCTTCAATGAAAATTTATCTGTTTCCAATCCTTTAAAAGACCCATCTTCATAGTCAGAGTATAGTTGGATTGTTATCCATTATTGTATCTTCTTCCAATCATGTTGTGCGATTAGCAGATTTTAATTGATTTAGACAAAGTAAGAAATTAATTAGAAGATTTTAGACTTAGTTGGTAAGCTCTTCCAATTAAAATTTGTCTATTTTTTAAATCCAATAAAGGAACCTATCTGTATAGTTGCTTTGTTCCATTAATGCATCTTCTTCTAACATCATTGTATGATTAACTAAGGTTAATTTATTTGAACCAGGTAAGAAATTATTTCGAATATTTCAGACATTGTTGGTATACAATTACATACTCTATTCTCTAGACTTTTGACAATTTTTCGATATCCAATTCTTTGAAAGAATTGATCTGTATAGTTGCTTTATTTAACTGCTGTATGTTCCTCCAACCATGTTGTATGATTAGCTGATTTTAATTGATTTGGACCAGGTAAGAAATTAATTAGAACTTTCTAGATTTTGTGGGTATGCTGCTCCAATGAAAATGTGTCTGTTTTTAATCCTTTAAAAGGTCCCATCTTCATAGTCAGAGTATAGTTAGATCAATTGCAGATTTTAATTGATTTGGACAAAGTAAGAAACTAATTAGAAAATATTAGATTTTCTTGGTAAGCTGCTCCAATAAAAATTTGTCTATTTTTTAAATCCTATGACGGAACCCATCTGAATAGTTGGTTGGATCCATTGTTGCATCTTTTTCTAACATTATTGTATAATTAGCTGATTTTAATTGATTTGGACAAAGTAAGAAACTAATTAGAAGATATTAGATTTTCTTATTAAGCTGCTCCAATTAAAATTGGTCTATTTTTTAAATCCTATGACGAAACCCATCTGAATAGTTGGTTGGATCCATTGTTGCATCTTTTTCTAACATTATTGTATAATTAGCTGATTTTAATTGATTTGGACCAGGTAAGAAATTAATTAGAACTTTTTAGATTTTGTGGGTATGCTGCTCCAATGAAAATTTATCTGTTTTTAATCCTTTAAAAGGTCCCATCTTCATAGTCAGAGTATAGTTAGATCAATTGCAGATTTTAATTGATTTGGACAAAGTAAGAAATTAATTAGAAGATATTAGATTTTTTTGGTAAGCTGTTCCAATTAAAATTTGTATATTTTTTCAATCATGTCAAGTAACCTATCTGCATAGTTAATTTTTGTTCCATTGTTGCATCTTCTTCTGACATTGTTGTATGATTAGCTGATTTTAAATAATTTGAACCAGGTAAGAAATTAATTAGAAGATGTCGGACTTTGTTGGTATACTATTCGATACTTCATTCTCTAAACTTTTGACAATTCTTCGATATACAATTCTTTGATAGAATTGATCTGTATAGTTGCTTTATTTAACTGTTATATCTTTCTCCAACCATGTAGTATCATTAGTTGATTATAATTGATGGGACCAGGTAAGAAATTAATTAGAACTTTTTAGATTTTGTGGGTATGCTGTTCCAATAAAAATTTGTCTGTTTCCAATCCTTTAAAAGGCCTCATCTTCATAGTTAGAGTATAGTTGGATTGTTATCCTTTAATGTATCTTCTTCCAATCATGCTGTGTGATCAGCAGATTTTAATTGATTTGTACAAAGTAAAAAATTAATTAGAAGATATTAGACTTGGTTGGTAAGCTGCTCCAATAAAAATTTGTCTATTTTTTCAATCCTATGAAGGAACTCATCTGTATAGTTGGTTTGTTCCATTGTTGCATCTTCTTCTAACATTATAGTATGATTATCGGATTTTAATTGATTTGAACCAGGCAAGAAATTAATTACAAGATGTCGGACTTTGTTGGTATACTATACCATACCCCATTCTCTAGACTTTTGACAATTTTTTGATTTCGAATCCTTTGAGAAAAACCATCTGTATAGTTATTTTTTTCATTTTTTTATATGTTCTTCCAACCGTGTTGTGTGCTTAGCTGATTATAATTGATTTGGACCAGGTAAGAAATTAATTAGAACTTTTTAGATTTTGTGGGTATGCTGTTCCAATAAAAATTTGTCTGTTTCCAATCCTTTAAAAGTCCTCATCTTCATAGTCAGAGTATAGTTGGATTGTTATCCTTTAATGTATCTTCTTCCATTCATGCTGTGTGATTAGCAGATTTTGATTGATTTTGACAAAGTAAGAAATTAATGAGAAGTTTTTAGATTTGTTGGTATATTCATGCAATGCTTTGAAAGAACCCATCTCTATATTTTGTTTGTTCTATTGTTGTATCTTCTTTCATCTCTGTTATGTGATTAGCTTATTTCCAATCCTTATCTTCTTCCAATCATGTTGTGCGATTAGCTGAAGTTAATAAATTTGAACCAGGTAAGGAATTAGTTACAAGATATTGGATTGTGTTCGTTCACTGGTCCAGAATACCAACAAAATCCAGCATGGTCAAAAACAATGAAAATCAGTAATGATACAACATGGTTGGAGGAAGATACAACAGCGAAATAATATGCAACTATACAGCTGAGTTCTTTCACAGAATTGGAAATCGAAAAATTGATATTGGAACATCATTCCGTACCAACAAAAATCCAACATTATCTAATTGATATCTTACCTGGTCAGCATCAATTAACATCAGCTAAAGAAAAATTTAATAGTTGATATTTGCAGTAGAAGACATTTTAATTTTAAATCAAAAACAGTAGCGGTGTTTAGAAAAAGTATTAAAATTATAATATCAAAGCGGATCCAAAAAGGAGTAATTGGGGTGCCACCCATTCAAGATTTAAGAAACCAAATATAAAATAAAAAAATTTATATATAATTTCCATAAAAGTATACTTAAGGCCTCTTAATTTAAGCCTCCTAAGTATCAGACCTACTTTTTAGTATTTTTCTGAAATTTTATATCTTTTTAAATAAAAAAAGACGGAAATTGACAAAAAAATGTCATAGTTAATATTTTAACCAGTCAATAAACCAGTCAATAAAAAAAAATTAAATAATAATGTAGAATTTCCAAGTAAAAAAAAGATGAATTTTCAACAAAGAAGGTTAATTTTGTGATAAAAGAAAAAGAAATTTAAAATAAAATAAATAAATTTTGAAATACTCACCTGAAAATACCTGGGAAAACTTGGTATTGTCAAGTAATATTTTTTAGTTAAGGGAATTTTTTCAAATTCTTGCTTAACATTTTTTGAAATTATAGTATGAACAAAAAACTTTTTTTTTTAACAGTATTTATGTGTTCCTGGGTTTAACTATTTAGTTTAGATTTTGCTTTTTTGTTGGTTAATAATTTTTTGTATCTGAAAATTCAATTATCCAATTTTTGGTCAAAAATTGATTTTTTCTAATTAAAAAATTTAAGCATTTGGTTTAAAATTCATTAATTTTTAAAAATGAGCTCCTTTGTTAAAAAAGTACTTTTTTGTTGAAAATTCATCTTTTTTGTTGATAATTTAACTATATTGTTAAACATTTTCTTTTCTTGTTTAAAATTATTTTTTAAACTTAAAAATTGTTGAAAATTCATCCTTTTGGTTTAAAATATAACATTTCAGTTAAAAATTAATAATAATTAATCAATTTTATTACTTAATTCATTATATAATTTTTTGTTGGAAATTCAATTTCATTTTTGTTTGAAAATTTATATTTTTTTTAGTTAAAAATTGACATACTTTTATATTAATTTTTCTTTTTAAAAATTTAACTAATAATCGTTCGGATAAAACTTTATAAACTATTCTTAATTTTAAAATAAATTCAAAAAATAAACACACTTTTCTTGAATTCCAGATCCTATTTAAATATTGTTTCAATCTAAAATATTGTGTTTTTAACCCATTTAATTTTTTAATTAAGGCAGACATTGTTTTAAATATTTAGTAATATATTTTATTTTTAACAAATTTTTAACATGTAAGTAAAATTATTTAATTTTTATTCATAAATAACAATTAAATAATTATAAATTTTGAAATTTTTTTAGTTAGTTTAAAAGGCATTTACAAGTCTTGAGAAGATTCAAGCTTAATTTAAAACTGAAAAAGACTTCGAAAAGTAAAAAACTAAATTTAGATTTTTTAAGACTCCGAAATAAAATTTTGAACTGTGCTAGGAAAATTCAAAAAGGTTTTATTTAATTTGAAAAATTAATTTTAAGAGAATATTTAAAAAGATTGGAGAAATATTTTGAATAATAATTAGTAAATAAACAATTTTTAATTTGAAAAATAATCGAGTAAGTTTAAAACATATTTAGAAGTTTTAAAAAGATTCCAAAATATTTTAAAAACTGACAAGAATTCAAAACTGAAAATAATTTTTTGTTCAAAAAATTAATTTAAAACGAATGTTTAATAAGATTTTTAAATTTTTTAATACGAATCTGGATAATATTAAGGTGATTATTAGATTCCTAGGAACTTTTGCAATGATTAAAAAAAAAAATTTAACGAGAATATTTAAAAAGATTTCAAAACAAATTTTAATTTATAAATAAATTTTTCTAATTATTTAATTAATAGTTAGTCTTTTGGTTCTCGCGCAAGCCTTTTAAAATGAATGGTCCAAGAATGGACAACTGTCATTTTGTGATTGTGAATTCTCTTTAGTTAAAGCTCCTTGGGTTTTAACGAATACATTCTCATCACGTATCTCGCGCTTCGCACTCGAGTTTGTCGAAGATGCGAACTTTTCTAGATTATGTTCAACTCTAACAAAACAAAAGTATTTTTACTGTCTTATAAAAAATTAATAGTTAATAGTTAAAAATTGAACGCTTTTAGTTAAAAATTCAACTATGTGGCTGAAATGAAATATTTTCACTAAAAATTTCAAGAATTTCATCCGTTGTAAATTAAATTAATTATATTATGTAAAATAATTAGATAATTTTTTTATATTGATACTAATAAAAAATATAAATAATAAAAAAACTAATAAATAAATAATAAAAATAACTAATAAAAAAAACCTCGTACTGGTCTCTCATTTATCAAAATGTTAATGATTTGTGTAACATAAGACATTGGCGAACATTGTATAGTATCTTATCTTGTGAACGCGTACTAAATCATTCGTTGAGTTTATTTTCACTGATACACTCAGTAAGTGCTTGCTAATCAACATCCGCCAATAAAAACTTTATTAAGAGTTTAAAGAATTTTTTTTAATTTGCATTTAAAAAAGTTGATGAAAATAGGCCATGGACATTCCAAGAAGGTTTTAAAGGATTCTAGTTAATTTAAGAGATTTTAAAAGATTTTAGAGGATTTAAAAAGATTTTAAAGGATTACTAGAGATTTCAGAGATTACCAAAGATTTCAAGTGATTTTAATTTATTTCAAGAAGTTTCATCGAATTTCCGAGGATTTTAGAGTTTTTGAAAGTTTTCGAGGAATCTAAAGAGATGTTGCAAATTTTTAGTTAAATAAATAAATAATTATGTTAATTATTTGATTAGTTTTAATTGACCCGCGGCGCGATTTTATAGGAAAGTAAATCTTGGACCAGAAAACTGGAAAAAGACGGAGAATTTGTGATTGTGAATCCTCTTTAGTTAAAGCTCTTTCGGCTTATTTTTATCATTAAAAAATGGGCATTCTATTAACATAAAAGTTATTATTAAACATTTTACTAACAATTGAGTTTCGTTTTTTCATAAATATAATTTATTTATATTCTATGCAGATGTAATTTAGGTGAGAAATTTTGGTAAATAAAATATTATTTTGAATATAAATGAAGAACTTTTTAACAAAAAACAAAGAATTTCTGAATAATAGATTTGATGCTTTCACGATGATTCATTATGATAAAGTAGATATTTCGGGTTTCAATCGTGTACAAAACTACGAATTTTGCCGGCGTTTCGTGAACATTGCAGTTCACTTCTTCAGGGCTGATAAAGAATTTCTGATTAAATAATTAAATTTCCAACCTAAGAAAAGAATTCTAACTAAAATAAAAATTCTTTAACTAGTATAGTTTAATTTTTTAATGTGAAAAATTAGATTTTAACAACAAAAAAAGACGAAAATTTTAACAAAATAGTTTAATTTTAAACGAAAGAAATTAATTTTCTACGAAAAAAGACGTATCTTTAAAAAAATGCTCGCAAGCTTGAGCGCGCCTCGGGCGCGCGACTTTTGGTTCTCGCGCAAGCCTTTTAAAATAAAAGGTCCAAGATTCGACAATGGTCTTTTAGTAATTGTGAATTCTCTTTGGTTAAAGCTCTTTCGGCTTTAACGAACACATTCTCATCACGTATCTCGTGCTTCACACTTTATTTCATCGAAGATGGGAACTTTTCTAGATTATGTTCAACTCTATAAAAACAAAAGTTAAAATAAAATAAGAAAAATAAAATTATTATTAAAATTTTTTGTGAAACTTGTGTTTCGTTTTTTTCATAAATCTTTTTGAAAGTTTTTGAAAGTTTTCAAGGATTCTAAAGAGACATTACAAATTTTTAGTTAAATAAATAAATAATTAAGATAAATATTTGATTAGTTTTAATTGACTTTAATTGACCAAAGTACTTGGATTATTAATAAAATAAAGGAATTTTCAACAAAACAGTTGAATTTTCAACCAAAAAATGACTTTTCCAGAAAATTGTTGAATTTTCTACAAAGCAGAATAATTTGTAAGCAAATAATTTATTTTTTCACTAAAAACATAAAATTTAAACTAAGAACATTAATTTTAAATATAAGAGATAAGTTTTAAGCCAAATAGTTGAATTTAAAACTAATTTTTAATGAGAAAAATTAATTTTTAACAAAAAAAGCCGGAATTTAAAAAAAAATAGATTATTGTTCAACCAATGAAATTAATTTTCTACCAAAGAAGATGTATCTTTAACAAAAGGTCCAAGAACCGACAACTGTCATTTGTTGATTGTGAATTCTCTTTAGTTAAAGCTCTTTCGGCTTTAACGAAAAATTTCGTCGATGATGCGAACTTTTCTACATTAGGTAATTTACGCGACAAATTTTGGTAAAAAAAAATATTATTGTAGTTTATAACAAACTTGTAGATATTTTTTGCTTAAACATCTTTTGTCTTTTAATTTTGTTCGTTTCTTGTGTCGTTTTTCCACCATTAAAAAAAAAATTATCTTATTTTTTCTATTCCTATGTAAAAATGATTATTAAAAAATTTATAGGTCATTTTGGGGTGGACAACTTTATTCTGTTAATTTTAGTTCGTAGCTTGTGTCGTTTTTTGAAAAATTTAATTTGTTAATTTTGAGTGTTATTTTTTACGAATAAAATAAAAACTGCGTGTCCTATCAAAAATTATTCATCACAAATTTGAATGAGTTTTCGCTAGTTTTTACAAGAGCAACTTTTGTCTATTTATTTGTTTATTAACTTTTGTAATGTGTCCAAAATTTTAATTTTTTATTTTTAATGTTGTTTTTTACGACTAAAAATAAAAACGATGTATCCTATCGAAAAATGATTAATAACAAATTTGTAGATCCTTTCAGGGCGTGTAATTTTAGTTAATTCACTTTTTTCGTATCTTGCATAGATTGGCCGTAAAATGGAATTTTTGAGTTTTCGTTATTTTTTGTATGCTCAAAATTTGAATTTTCAACTTTTCGACAAAATTCTAAACTTTGATCAGATAATCATGTCGGACTTTAAAAAATAAACGTTTTTCTTTTCTTGACTTTTTTTCATATCATGCATTTTTTGTCTTAAAATGTTCATTTTGGTTTATTTTTTGGATTTTGAAAATGCTATAACTCTGATAATTTTCATTTCATTGAAAAAAGTTATTAGGATAAATTGTTCGAGTTTCCGAGTTCTATAAATAGCCGTATATAAAATTTTTAAATCTGGAAAAATAATAGTTTCAAATATTTTGAAAATGTGCTCACTTTTTGAATTTTTATCCAAAATAGCTGCTTTGCGAACTTGTTCTTTCTTTTTAGGCCCTAAAAAAGTGTGCTAAAGCAGAATTCGATCTGACCAATCTTTCAAAAGTTATCGTTCCTACAGTATACAGACTACAGACAGACAGACAGACACCTTCGAAAAAATCATTTTTTCTGACTCAGGAGGTCTCCAAACGTGCAGATTTGATGAAAACCGACAAAGTGAAATTTTACATAAAACCAGTACCTTCTTATTAGGATCAGAATGTAAAAATACTTTTTCAGCTAAACAGTTGAATTTTTAACTAAAAAAAAATACATTTGTAACAAAAAATGGAATAGTTCCATTTTCAATAAATTTAGCAAAGAATTTTTTACCAAAAAACAAAGTTGAACCATAAACTGAAAAATATAAATTTCACACCAAAAATTGAGAATTTAAATTCAAACTTTAAAAATTTAAGTTAAAAAAAAAGAATTTTTAAAAAATTTTCAAATAAGATAAGTATCAAACCAAGAAATATTTAAGTTTTCAGTTGAAAAGAAATTTTCATTTAAAAAGCAACAATTTACTGTGAATTACATAGATGATTTTTTATTAAAAGTTAAATTTTTTTTAGTTCAAATATCCAATATTACATTTTTTTATTGAAAATTTAACTACTTGGTGGAAAAATGATCACCTCTGTTAAAAACACTTTTCTTGATAAATAAGAATCGTTTTAGATAAAAAATTATTTTGTTGAAAATTCGTCTGTTTTTTGGAATAAAAAAAATTCCAGCGAGAGAATACTCAACGTTGCGCAGTTTTTTCAGAAAAGGGTGTCTCTTGGTATAAAATCATCTTTTTGAGTGAAAAATGTAACTGTTTTTCAATAAAAATTCAATTTTTAAGTTTTAATATACGCTATGACATTTTTTGTTGAGAAAAAATTTTGTATTGAAAATTTAACTGCTTGGTTGTAAAATGATCTCTTTTCTTAAAAATGCACTTTTTGTTTTTAAAAAGGCATAATTTTAGTTAAACATTCATTTCTTTGGTTGAAAATGTAACCATTTTTTTTTAAATTCCTCGTTCTTTTGGTGCAAAAAATAAATTTTAGCTAGATATTACTCATCGTTACGCAGTTTTTCGAAAATTTCGTCTTTTCAGTTGAGTACTCTCTCGCTGAACAGAGTACACTTTAAGCAAAAATTTTCCAACTAGGAGACGTTTTCAGGTCAAAAATAAAAAGGGAAATAGTGGAGCGGCTGTAAAACCACAAAGAAGAGAATTCTTACAAAATTTTAATTTTTCCTTTTAAAAAAAAATTTTTTAATTTCTTTTAAATTTTGTTGAAAATCTGTGTCTCTTGGTAGAAAATAAATCTCCTTGGTTGAAAATTCGTCTTTTTTAGTTAAAAAGTTTAATGCATGGTTGTAAAATGATTTCTTTTCTTAAAAATGCACTTTTTGTTTTTGCGCAGTTTTTTCAGAAAAGAGTGAAGTAAATATCCAGTGTCAAAAATAAGAGGGGAAATAGTGGAGCGGCTGTAAACCCTCGAAAAAGAGAATTTTTTTTCAATTTTTAGATTTTCCTTTTAAAATTTACAAATTTTTAAATTTATTTTAAATTTTGTTGAATATCTGTGTCTCTTGGTAGAAAATAAATCTTCTTGGTTGAAAATTCATCTTTTTTTAGTTAAAAATGTAACTACTTGGTTGTAAAATGATCTCTTCACTTAAAAATGCACTTTTTGTTTTTGCGCAGTTTTTTCAGAAAAGAGTGAAGTAAATATCCAGTGTCAAAAATAAGAGGGGAAATAGTGGAGCGGCTGTAAACCCTCGAAAAAGAGAATTTTTTTTCAATTTTTAGATTTTCCTTTTAAAATTTACAAATTTTTAAATTTATTTTAAATTTTGTTGAATATCTGTGTCTCTTGGTAGAAAATAAATCTTCTTGGTTGAAAATTCATCTTTTTTTAGTTAAAAATGTAACTACTTGGTTGTAAAATGATCTCTTTTCTTAAAAATGCACTTTTTGTTTTTGCGCAGTTTTTTCAGAAAAGGGCGAAGTAAATCATCCAGTGTCAAAAAGAAAAGAAGAAATAGTCCAGAGGCTGTAAAACCTCGAAAAAGAGAATTCTTTAAAAATTTTTAATTTTCATTTTAAAATTAAATTTTTTTAATTTCTTTTAAATTTTGTTGAAAATCTGTGTCTTTTGGTAGAAAATAAATCTCCTTGGTTGAAAATTCGTCTTTTTTAGTTAAAAAGTTTAATGCATGGTTGTAAAATGATTTCTTTTCTTAAAAATGCACTTTTTGCTTTTGCGCAGTTTTTTTAGAAAAGGTTGAAGTAAATCATCTAGTGTTAAAAATAAAGGGGAAATAGTGGAGCGACTGTAAAACCTCCAAAAAGAAGAATTCTTTTAAATTTTTTCTTCTAAAATTAAAAGTTTTTAATTTTTTTTTTAAATTTCGTTGAAAGTCTGTGTCTCTTGGTAGAAAATAAATCTTTATTTAGTTAAAAATTTAACTGCTTGGTTGTAAAATGACCTCTTTTCTTAAAAATGCACTTTTTGTTTTTGCGCAGTTTTTTCAGAAAAGAGTGAAGTAAATATCCAGTGTCAAAAATAAGAG
>JAAAKG020140731.1:0-12034 GCA_010014905.2 Druon quercuslanigerum
CCATTGTCGGGAGCCCTGCGCGTTCGGTTGTTTTGAACCGCACTTACTACAACTATGTTTGGTGTTATCATTGTTGTCCCCACGAGAAGCTAGGGTAAAGGGTTCGTCCCGTATACAAGGATAAGGCTTCTTACTCTGAGAGGTCGCCCGGTATCTCAGAGTCACCGTTCTAGACACCTCACCAAGGTGCCATTCAGCTTTCGGCACGGTTTTCACACCTCCGCTTGGGGGTTAATTCCTTCGGGAGCACCCCTGGACAGTTCTCCGCGACTGTCTATTAATTTTTTGTAACCATATTCGATAATTTCTTGTAAAAGTACCTTTTAGTTGGCATTTTCTCCGTGCTTCTTTCCGGTTTTCTCATAAGTTAATTGTCTTCAAAAATGAACAAGCAAAAATTGCCAAAAGGTCGCGAGTATGTTATACCTGGTCAGTTCTCCTATTTTTACTATTTGACGGCGAATCTACTGATTTAAAAGAGAAATTAGAAAATGGTACAGGAATTCAACTAATTTAAAATTATTTTTATTTGTAGAAGACGACAATGGCGAGGGTGACGATGAAAAAGAAAATGCTGTATACTACATTTCAAATGAGATTCATTTCACAAGTCCTAAAATGGCTTCTTTGGTTCTAATAAAACGTGGTGCTTTGGTAGAAGCTGATAAAGCCATTCATCCTCAACTGCGGATTGTAACTCTGTCCGACGGACCAGCGTATGAAACTTTACATGCCATTAGTAAGACCATGGCACCATATTTTAAAAGTTACGTAAAGGAAACTGGTAGAGCAGATAGAGATGGTGACAAAATGGCTCCATCTGTTGAAAAAAAAATAGCAGAACTTGAGATGGGACTTTTGCATCTGCAACAAAACATAGATATTCCGGAAATTTCTCTACCTGTTCATCCAGTAGTACTACAGGTTATAAAACATTGTTCTGATGAGGGTCGAAAACCGAAGGTTGCGGATTTTGGTGATAAAGTGGAAGATTCAACGTTCCTAAACCAATTGCAAAATGGAGTAAACAGATGGATTAAAGAAATTCAGAAGGTAATTTAATTGATGTTTTAAATCAAAATTAGTATAGATTTTCCATTTGCAGTTTTCTACATGTTATTATCCAACAAAAATGTGTCAACAAAATGGGTCAACAAAATGTGACCTAAGTGTCGTTTCCGAAGAATTTTGTCGTATTAAATCCGATCTCTATTTTTTACATGCACATCAGCCTTTCTAGTAAATCCAATTAATCTGCAAATTTAGTCCCAAGCTGTCCCAGTAGTCTCTGCAGCACACGTTTAGGAGTAGAACATTAGCCACGCAGTTTTAGAGAAATTTATATTTTCCAGATTTTGCTTCATTTCTGAAATAAAATTTGTTCCAAAATGTTACTTGCGTAAATTGATGTTACAGTATTAGTCACTTACCTCAAAGCATATGGTTTAATCACAGCGGAATTACATACAACCATGCCTGTGCTGCGACGGCCATTCCCCGGAATTTTACCTGTACGAAAAGAACCTGCGCTTTTATACGGAAAATGTCCACCTTTAAATTATGTAATTACAGTTAAGTGCATGTATGCATATTTCGATTTATAGGAAGTGACCAGGTTGCTTAAAGATGGGGAAGCGTCCTTCACAGGTTTCTGCCTGACATTTCTAACTTACGCAATTGAAGCATTTTCTAAAAATATTGGTTACTTACACCATTATTGTTTGAAATATTACTTTTAAAACTAAATATATTTAATAATATATTTAAAATGTATATTTAATTAATATTTGATTAATTATATTTAATTTTAAAAATATATTAAAATATTTAAATATATTAAAATATTTAAATATATTTAAAACTAAAAATATTATTTAAAAACAATATTGAACATATTCTAGACTTTCTGTGAAGGTATTTTATAATAGTATATTATTTTAGGTTACAAAATTAAATCGAGATCCAGAATCCGGTACAGCTCTGCAAGAAATTTCATTTTGGCTGAACCTCGAAAGAGCATTGCATCGTATTCAAGAAAAACGCGAAAGCCTAGAAATCTCCTTAACTCTTGACATACTGAAACATGGAAAACGTTTCCATGCGACTGTCAGTTTCGACACCGACACAGGTTTAAAACAAGCTCTGGCTACAGTAAATGATTACAATCCTCTAATGAAAGATTTTCCTATTAATGACCTTTTATCAGCAACTGAGCTTGAAAGAATTCGCTTAGCTGTTCAGCAGATTTTTACACATTTAAGAAAAATTCGAAGTACTAAATATCCGATACAAAGAGTCTTAAGATTGGTGGAAGCAATTTCGAGAGATTTAGGACAGCAATTACTGAAGGTCCTTGGAACTCGAAGATTAATGCACATTCCTTTTGATGATTTTGAGAAAGTGATGAGTCAATGTTTCGACGTATTTAATACGTGGGACGATGAATACGATAAATTGACAGGTTTATTAAGGGATGTTGTTAAAAAAAAGCGAGATGAACATATGAAAATGGTATGGAGGGTATCACCTGCTCATAAAAAGCTTCAAACTAGAATGGAGCATATGCGTCGATTCCGACGTCAACACGAGCAATTAAGAACTGTTATTGTTCGTGTACTCAGACCCACTGTGAGACAAAATAGCAATTCAAGTATGGAGAACGCTGACAACGATAGTGTTAAAGTCGAATTTGCTCTAGATGCTGCTGATGCCAATGCAATTGGAGAAGTTAACTTGGCTTACGAAAACGTCAAGGAAGTAGATTGTTTGGACATCACGAAAGAAGGTTTGGAATCTTGGGAAGCTGCTGTACATAGATATGAAGAGAGAATTGAACGCGTCGAAGCAAGAATAACAGCGCATCTGAGAGATCAGCTGGGTACAGCTAAAAATGCCAATGAAATGTTCAGAATCTTCTCCAGATTTAATGCTCTCTTTGTCAGACCACATATTCGAGGAGCCATAAGAGAATATCAAACGCAATTAATACAAAGAGTTAAAGACGATATCGAAGCTTTGCACGAGAAGTTTAAGGTAAGTTAATTTATTAACATCATTTAAAATAGTTAGCATCAAGACTTTGAAAAGTTTGTTATGTTCATTATTGCTATGAAATACGTACCTAACTCTCTAGTAATTAAAGATTCGAAGTTACGGTTATGAAAAAGAAGTATTTAAAGTGAGTATTAGAATAAGTACTGAAATATTTTTGATTAGATCTAAAACCAATTTTCGTGCCAAGTATTAACGTAAATAAATATTAAGTGGTTGTGAATCCGGAGGAAAAACTTGACCTTTTCGGATGCGCGCCCGGCTATTTTTGCGAACGGTTTCAGACTCGTTCCAAAAGTGGTTCAGGAACATAACGATACTTCTATTCGTTCTGTTCTGTAATGAAATCACACTTACCTTTCGTCGCTCTAAATCTTTGCAACTCGTTCCGGCTCCAGGTTCGTTCTTAGTCGGAACAAAACTGAAACCAGAATCTCCTTCCGTAACGCAAGTTGTAGTCCAAATTCTAAACTTAAAAAAGGTGTCCTCAATTTCCAAAATTTTAGTATATTTTAAGATACGAATTTGTGGTAAAAATTCAAAAAAGCAACCTCAGTTTTAGAAATTTTATTCGGTTGATAGATATCCATGAGTCAGTAACAGGCGGGTTTTTGAATAACAGAAAAAAAGAGGTCAGAATTCAAGAAGTTTACTTAAATTTTGAAACATCTATTCAATTTGAGGTAAAAATTGATAAACTCCAAATTTTGACTTCGGACAGTTTTATTAAATTGACAAATTTCCCAGAAGGCCCTTCGCGAAGGTTGTTTAAATCATAGAATACATATGTATCTCACATTCGTCTTCTGTGAGTAGAAAAACTCCCTCGTTATGAGCTTTGTAGAAATCAACTATTTAGATTATTTACAGACTTTCATGGAAACCCACATATTTAATCAAGTTTTCCAAACTTGTGTTACTTTTTTGAATTTTACTTCCATGGAAAATTAACAGTTTTACCCTTATGGCGGTACGCTAAAGTCGCAGACCCGTTGAAATTCTAACCTCCTTTTCCAGTAAGAGTATAAAAAACCAAACAAGTTTGATCATTTTTATTTATTATAAGCTATTCGGATAATACAATGATATTCCTGTTCGAAGTTATTGATGAATGTGGAACAACATTTGAAGCGTTTTATATCAAATGTAAACGATACTTTGTTTCTGTGGACCTGAGGGGGATGCTAAGAGTGGAACCCTAGCCCGAAATCTGTATCGAGTCAGCATTGAAGTGTGAAAGAATATGACTGAGATTGAAATTCATCCCTCATATGCGCAACATATTGGAATACAATTCCTAAGGAATGAGTGGATCCGCCCAGCTGAAATTCTCCGAAGATTGTGTAAATACTTTGGAAAATCTACCCTCTGAAAGGACCGTTTGCATTTTTAGCATAAAACTTTCTCCGAGGGCCGAGAGAAGATTAAAAATGAAAAACACGACCGCCATCCCAAGAGCAGACAACATTTCCTCACTTCGCAACCGTAAGGAGGGCGACCGTTGCATCACCATCGATGAAATTGCTGCTGAACTTGAAATCAGGCATGTTAAGACAACGCCAGGCCACATACAGCTGATATAGCATCAAAACTGAGATGAAATTACCTGAACCCTGCGGGGGTAGAGGGTTCCATGCGCAATTGGCTCAAAACACGCCTATCTTTTTGCAATGAGGGTATTAAGAAACTTTCAGTCAAGTGGTCAAAGTGTATTTCCAAAAGGGGAGATTATGTGGAGAAATATCACTCCTTTCTACTTTTCTTTCATCCGCAAGAAATTTTCACAAGGAGAAATTCCTTCTTCTGATACATTTAGAGATCATGATTCTCACGTCAACCAAATTGACGAAGATTAATTTTCAGAACAAATTGATATAGATGTGGACAGCAATATTTTATCTTAAAGTGACAATGAATTTTTCTACCTAGTCAAAGAGAAAGCTGTTTTCTCTTTAAATGTCTGTTTACGAATTCTCAAAGATGAAGAGATCAATTTGTTGAGCTAAAAACTAAGAAGCAAAAGTAAGACGCATTCAGAAAAGTCTGTGACAGAAGTATGTGTATCAGAAAGATTCAATCCGTTTTCAATTCTTCTTTACGCATGGCTTGTGCAGCTAAAGAATTAATTTAAAAGGATGTCTACCTTCTCCAGACAAAAAAGTGGCAAAAACTTTATCAGAAAAAACGGTGTTGTGCTTAAAAAGTGGTTACAACCATGATGATAATGATCGTATACTGTCAGGGAAAAACGATTCCGTATCCGTCAAAGTAAATTGAGAGAAAATAAACGTTCAAAAACGTTTAGTTTGATGTAATTTGAGAGTTGTATGCACTTTTTAGGTGGCTTTTCTTTGGGAAATAATTTGGTTTTTAAAGTTTGCAGAATTAAAACCGGAACAGTGCGTTCTGGCTGGAACAATTGGTCCTCATAACGTCTGTGTTTGCATTCCTGCTCAGAATGCTAAGCTTATGTATATTGGTGGTGATATAAAAGAATGAGCAAAGTGTAATTCTCTACCATTTTCAACCTTCAAGCATTGGATAGCCATGTCGATTTTTTAATCCTACACAAATAGCTTGTGATTTTAATGAATGTCCAAACTGTCTAGGCGATGGGAACTTTAAACTTCTTTTAGGAAGAGCATGCATTGACATTTTTTTGAAGTTGTCAACATTAAACAGTGGTTAAACAATAAAGTATGTATATTAATAACGTGAAGTACAATTTATTAGTGGGTCAAATTTTTGTTCAATTGATTTTGATGAAAACCACATGATTGATTCACAAGGTAAGCATCTATCAAAAACACAAGTGACCGTACATCCTTTTGTGACATACTACAGAACACCTGAAGGTGAATATATACACCCAAGTTACGCTATAATATCAGATATAAAACAACGCAATACGATATATGTGCATCTATATCAAATAAAGTTAATATCTTTTTAAGAGAGAAACGAGTAATTACTGTGAACTTTGTTATATACAATTCAGATGTTTCAGCGGCACAGTACAAAAATCTTAAGAACTTTGCCAACTTAATACTCCAGGAGCATGATTTAGGATGTAAAGCGGAATGGAACTTCCATGCAACTGCACATGGCAAAGGTCCTTATGATCGCTTTGGTCATGTTATCAAAAGGGTGGCTGCTTAACATACTTTCAGCATCCGTACGATAATAATCATATCACAAATGCTAGAGAAATGTTCTACTGGGCTAAATGACATTTCAAGGACCTTCATGTTGAATTCTGCAATAACGACGCAAAGCAGAAGAAGCAATTTTCAGCAAAATATATTTAACAATTTTAATACAATTGAGGGTATACAACAAATACAGGTTGTCATTCCCATTTCGAAGGCAGAAGTAATCATAAAGCTCTTTTTGATTTCCGAAGATTTTAATATGGTACCAGTATTTAAAAACTGGAGTAAAATATGTTAAACGTGCATTCCTTTATTTCATACTAACATTTTTGTTTACATGTCGCTTACTTGGCTTTGCATATATCGCTATCTCCGTCCTTAAACAATGCGTGTCGCCGCCTTTTGTCGGTCAAACGAATTTTCGTGGTGCAAGGAGACCAATGTCTGAAACTCCATCAGTTTAACCATTATTTGCCTCCGTTCCTCGTAGTCGCGTAGGGGCAAATCAAGTGCTTCTGCGATTTTTCCGCGGAGACTGTTATACAGTTTTGGTGCCCTATCTAGACTCAAATAGGCCAGGCTAACCCCCGTGGTGCTATGCACGGCCGCGTTAAAGTCGTGTAGGGGAACCTGGAATCCTAACGATATGTATCCCATTCTCGGTGGTCCTGAGAGACTTACGCTGAGATCATTGTGTAGATGCCACAATTAACTCGTGAGTGTTGGATTCCGTAAGCCTATCAGCCCCTGAAACGCTTATTTGACGTATTCTGTTTCCTTATCTCGTACAAGCACTTCTGGTACCTGCCATTTGTTCATGAAATGATTCTCAAAAGCTTTGATAATGGCCTCGGCGTTCGCCCTTCACATATGCGACAGCTTCACCCAGTTGGTGTAAAGGTCTGCGAATACTACTAGGTATTCGAATCCTAGTGCTATGCTTGGCCACGGGCCCATTACGTCGGTGGCCATCGCGGCCCAAGGCTGCTGCACTACCCGACAGAGAAATGTCGCGGTAAATACCTGGCCATTAAGACCGAACCGAGGATCTCCGGCATGTCTTGTCGATTCCCAAATGTGCGGCTTATGGAATGTTACGTACCTCGTCAAAGACTACTTGTCTTCAATCGACTGATACTACCAACTCCACAACCACTCTTCCTACACTGGCTGTATGAGAGCTATGTGGATTGCTACTCCCTCATACATCCGACAAAGGGCGTTAAGAACGTGGTGCAAAGCTCCTTTCCTGTATACAAACGCAAAATCGTATTCGAGGAGGTCAAGTACCCATCGCACCAGTTGATCGGTTGAATTACGAAGGTTTTGTAGCCATAGAAACGAACTGTGGTCAGTAATTACCGTAAAGTGAAATCCTTCCAGATAGTGAGGACATTTTCTAACCGACCAAATCAGGGTTAAACATTCTTTCTCCATGAGTGAATACTTTCTATGCGCGTCCGACATCGTTCTTATCGAAAAATAAATCACCCTCTACACCATCTTGTATTTGCGTCTGGACGGCTCTGATACAAAATTGGTTTCGCGTCTTTTGCCAAGTTGGGTATAAAACGACGGCGCCACGATACCATTCCCCAGAACCGCCTCAGCTGCTTTATTGTTCTTGGGGCCGGATAAAAGAAAAGGGGCTCGACCTTATGTGGATCGAGTTGCAGCCTCTTTTGATGCACGACGAATTCCAGCTAACGAACGGTCTACTCGGAGTTCACAGGGGACCCAGGTAGAAAAAGGATATCCTCATGAACTGAAAAGCCTCATTCCCGGTGCTGTAAAGTCTGTGTGCTCCTTAGTGTCCTTCTAATCACCTTCTTGAGCCTACGTTGGTCCACGCAGAATTAGTATGTCCGTCCCGCTTTTCGAGTCATTACTACGGGACTGGACCATCCGCTTTTCGACGGCTGTACTATCATGTCTGCCAACATTCGTGTTACCTCATCTTCTATATCTTTCAAGACCTTCGGAGTATCGCTATCTGCAAATGTTGGGCGATAGCGGCCAGAGAACTGTTCCTTTCGGACTGCGTTCCCTCCCCTTTATACGCATATTCGGGAATAAGGGACACTTATGGGAACGGAGGGGTTAGATCCTCACCCAGAGCTTTCGCGTTTACTTAATTTATGTGGAACTCGAAATCCATAGGTCTTCGTAAGAGAATCTGATCTTCTAGCCTTCCTTGGTAGACGGCGTCGCCGAGGCAGGCTTAGAAATGTCACATGTACCAGTTCCACGTGTTTACGGAACTAGTGCCACGCAATATCCTTTAGCAGGTAGGGTATCGCAATCAAAGATTCTTCGTCCGTGAGGGAAGAAGCGGATCTGCCCTACTCGATCCTCCATAAGAAATTATCCACACTTGACCCCTTCTGTCCGCTAAAGGCCTGGTTCGTCGTCCTCTGGATACCAAGGCACTGCCTGGTTACCCCCTGACGTAAGAGGTACCATCCTGTTTGCTCTCGTTGTACATTGTCCACCCCGCTCGTATTCAATTTGAACGCTCTCAGGATTACCCTCAAGGCCTCATCTACTAGGACTACCCAAACTTGACCACCCTCGTCTCGAGTTCCGCGTGGACTTCTCTGACTGCCAACACCACTATTGTCTGCCACGGCGTGGGCAGGTTGTTAGTTCCTTGCTTGTCGCTTTTTCTCAACAGTTTCTTCTCCAGGTTAGTACGAACTTCCAGGAACTTGATGATGGATGTGGGGTCTCTCCGTCCAAGCTCGCTGAGTTTCTTTCTTCATATGTCAAGTTTCGACACTGACTCGACACAATTTTACGTTCCTTATGAAAAATTATTATTATTGTTTTTAATTTGTTATAGGGTGAACCCGGTTTTTTATCAAAGGCACGGACTAAGTCAAGTGACTTGATGACCATCCTCGTTATCTTGTATTTTGAATTGATATGCTAATTAGAATTTGGCTCAATAGGTTCAATGGTAAAAAGAACCATTGTGTACTGAAGGAGTCTCCTTGAAATATGCCCTTCGTAATGCGTATTGATCTAGTTATCCTTGGTTGTCCATGTTTAGAATACTTGATTCTTGTACCCCAAAGCCTCACCACACGACTTAGATATTGAATGATGCGTGGGCAGATGTTGCACATTTGTAAGACTTTGAGCAAATAGTCATGCGGCACGGAAGGAAACACTTGCCTGTATTCAATGTATGCCATGTGCCAGTTCCTTTGATGTTTACGAGATTGAGTTACACCAGAGCCCTTACTATACCTCATGCTTATCTCAGGCTTAAGATGGTTATGGCTCAATATGTAGAAGGCATTTTTTGTACGAGTTGGATCATTGAATAGTCTGCACAGGGGCGTCCCTCTATATATCAGTCACGGACGCATCTTTGTAATTCATTCAAGTGATCTGATAAAAGCAGTGTGGCTCATTTGACATTTTCGACAAATCCTGGTTTTTTACCCCATCATTTACGGACTTTGTACATATATTTTAAATTGTTCTCGCGTGAACCGGGTTTTTATCATAGCCACGGACTAATTCAAGTCACTGATGAGATGAGGATATTATGAGCTAATTTAATACGATGTTTGAAATCTCTTGCGATGATGTTGTAGGTACAAGCTTATGAGCAAGGTGTAGTTAAGAGTTTGTTTTTTACCGCTGTTATACTTAAACAGCGGCCGCGATTGTTTGAGGTGACAACAGTCACCTCTGGATGCTTTCTTAGAGCTAACATATTAAAAAAGAAAATTTTTTTCTCAAAATTTTACTCGGATGAACCCGGTTTTACATCGTATCCACGGACGAAGTTAAGTGACTGATGAGATGAGGATGTTTTAAGTTAATTTAATACGATGCTTGAAACCTCCTTCGATGATGTAGGCACACAATTACGAGCGCCATACTTGAACAGCGGCCGCGAGCGTTGGTGGTGACAACAGTCAACTCTGGATGCTTTCTTAGAGCTACTATCTGGCACTCAACAGTTTTTTAGTCGCTTGCTTACTGATGGTCGTGAAAGTTTCTTTCAATGTGACAGGTGTTTAATAAAATCGCCTTCTTAGCTGCTGCTAATACCCTACTGACTCCTAAATCTTTAAGATGTTTAGTGCATCTTGGGTGTACATTACCTGTAGCCGAAATCAGGATAGGATCAATGATGCGTAGTTCACATTCTTCCACATGGTCATTACTTATGCCTTAACTCGCTATACTTATGAGTTTAGGTTGTATAGGGTGACTGCAAATTTCGTTTAAGTGGACAAGCAATGTCGATGATGTACTCTTCTACCTTTTTTTCTCGCATCACGATGTCAGGTCGATTGGCTCGGATGTAATGATTGGTTTGGATAGCAACATCCTAAAGATGTAATCTTTGTTTTCTAAAACGGGATTGGAATGTATCTATAGAAACGCATCCATTCGGTTAAAAGTTATAGCAATTTGTTCGGGTAATTTTTTGATGTAGAATGCCCGCTACATCATTACGTCTGTGCGTATATTCTCTATGAGCCACTACGCGACAGCCATCAATATGTGCTCGATGGATTCGTTGGTATCTCCACATAATCAGCACCGGTCAAAACATCTGGGCTAGACGTCAAATTCACTAGCTCCGCTCGCGTGAAGTTTCGAGGTTAGGTTCGGCTTCAGCGAATCCCCTGAAAGTTTCTTTTACATGTTTTGGAAAACAATCCAGGGGTCACGACGAGTACGTGGTTGGGTATTGAGTCCCACCGCAGCCCGCGTTTGAAAATTTCGAAGTGGAAGTTGACTGATCATTTCGGGATCTTCTTCTTTTTCTATACTGTTGGTTTGGTTCTTGAATTACGGGTTGTTTCTTTTTCCCATCGTGCAGGGTGTGCGCAGAAACTATTTCTTTGAATGACTTCATACACCAGCATCCTTGAGTGATCCGGAAAGTTTTTGAATGGACGATGACTTCCAAACGTGTTTTGCAGCAAATTGTATTGTTTGTTTACTTTTGATTAGAAATTAGCACGGTGCTTAAACTCAAGGAATGAAAGTCACCAATAATACCAGGTTTTCTGATAAATGTTCTGTGGAAACTTACAGTCTTAGATCACGGTTACTAGTTGTTAACGAACGTGCATGATTCAGTGTGCTCGGAGGAAGAGCTGCGAGATCACGTTGAAAGTTTCTATAGGCAATTGCAAGGCATATTCGATACCGATATTTTTGATCTGGATTCAGATTTTTAAGAACCTGCGCTGAAAGTACTCGAACTTCTACTTTAATTATTTTAAAATTAAAAATAGGCAACTGCTCGCAAATTTTCTAATGCTCTACCTATTAGTCAATTGCACATATCAGGTGACGTAAAGGTAACTCATTGAAGTGTAACAGGCAAACTGACCATTGCAGGGGTTTCTTTAAAGTGACCTCTAAAACCCTGATAACTCCAGCGTCGCTTCGTGTGTTAACTGGTGTTCCGTCACAATTAAAAACGGCAAAGCTTCCAATCTTTGCTTGTTTCTGATTTTTGACTTATCTATAACTTCTGAAGCGTTATTTTTATTATCTATCCCATAAGCCTCCATACCTACAGTTTCCAATTTTTAAGTCGCTATTTTGCTGAGATCTACAAACATTTTTCGTAACACTTCTGAATAATATTAATACTTCTTTATTCATAATGTGTCCCCTAAGGTTTTACATGACTTCCATTCCTTACCACTTACACAATAAACAGAAAGAAAATTTCTACCTTAATATTTACAAATATTTACAACTATTTACATGAAGTCTTATATCTATCTAGTTCCTTAACTCGAGCGAGCGGTCGAAAGCGAGAGTGCATGTGCAAGCGAGAGAGAGAG
>JAAAKG020140732.1:0-12034 GCA_010014905.2 Druon quercuslanigerum
GAGAGAGAGAGAGAGGGAGAGAGAGACGAGGGTAAAGCAGTATAGCAGCAGCACGTAGTACGTGCAGCAGCACGTGCTCGCGGCTTGCTGGTATTTTCTTCGCGAGTACTAACGGATGCGCACCTCTTGATTTTTTTTTTATTTCTAGTACTTTCTACAGCACTTCCGTGCATGTAATATGTATAGTAATATTATAGAAAGTACTTGAATTAAGGGGAGGGTAGGTATGGAGCAGAAGCCCTCATAGCTAAACCAAACTTCCACAGCAGCGCAATTTTCAGTGAAAATCTAATGGCTATAGATTTAAGAAAGACAGAAGTTTTGTTTAATAAGCCTATCTATGTTTGGTCTGACAGTGCTGAATGTGTGTGAAATCCTAATTTATGAATTTCACTACGGCTACATGTCTAAAAAATATCGTAACAACTGCAAGCTTTTGTATACTGACACGGATAGTTTAACATATGAAGGGAAGTGTCACGACATCTATGCGGACATAAAAGAACATACGTAAAAGAATATTCAACAATTTGACACATCAGATTACTCTCGAGACAATGTTTGTGGCATGCCACAAAGAAACGAAAAAGTTTT
The DNA here is from genome assembly GCA_010014905.2 of Druon quercuslanigerum. Classification (NCBI taxonomy): domain Eukaryota; kingdom Metazoa; phylum Arthropoda; class Insecta; order Hymenoptera; family Cynipidae; genus Druon; species Druon quercuslanigerum. Next base: position 595 of record JAAAKG020140732.1, read on the forward strand.
AGGTTTGATGAAAGATAAATATAATGGTGAGATAATTACGGAATTTGTTGGTTTGCAGAGTTAGATGTATAGTATCCGTGACAACGGTTAGGACTTTGTTAAAAAAGCCAAAGGTATAAAAGCAGCTGTTATAAAAAAAAAGTATTACCTTCAATGACTACACCGAATCCTTGCGATATTTGAGTATCCAATCTAGAACACAATATGTGATCAGGTCAAGACTGTGAAAAGTCGAAACAATTAAACAAGAAAAGATTGTACTAAATCCTTATGAAGATAAGCGATACCTACTGCCAAACAGTACAGACACCCTCGCATGGGGGTATCATAGGATCAGCGCAATAGATGTGGATGATGTTTTAAGTGATAGTGACGAAGAATTGATAGATCTTCTGGTAAAAGATTAGATTCAAGTTGAAGATCTTTGTACGAATAGTAGGTATAAGGGCCATATTAAATAGAAAAAATGATATATATGAATATAATTTGATTTTTATTTATCAAAACCCGTACATCTAGCTAGCACGAGCGTGGACTCAGTATTATTAGTTTCATAATTTAGTTTAACATTCACTCACCGTTGATTCATCATTGATTTATCGTTGGTTCTACATTGATTCATCGTTGGTTCAAAATTGCAGAAAGTTGATTCAACATTACACAGAGCTGAGAACACATCCGATTTATCTATTCAGGTACTATGTGAACTATTAAAACCCAAGCATTTTAAAACTGTTTTGCTGCCACGTTTCTTGATTACTTTTTCCACAAGGTATACGTCTGGATATTTAACTTTAAGAAGTTCTTGTTCATAAAATCAGCCAGCGGTGGGTTGTTCTTGATAATCCTTGAGACTGTACGTCTCTGTATATTATGGTATGACTCGATCCACAGTGAATATCTCTGTTGTCCAGTTAGTAGTGTATCCTTTCTCGAATACATGCTTGTTTTTGCTAATTCGAAATCTGACATAAACTTTAAACTTTGGCCTGCTTTTGAGTATATTTCGTAGTTTTTTGAAGCGTTGAATGAACCCCTCTTCATTCTCAGTGGTAAAATCTTTTGGTTTCATACCGATTGATCGATGTTTGATATTCTTGTACTCGGAGATGAGAGTAGGTAAAATGTCTATCCAGTTGTAGTTTCCTCTTAAGCTAAATTGTGACCACATCTTATTCTTGAGTATGCGATTAAATATTTCACAGATTGATGCCTTCAGATTACTATGCGATGAGTAGAGATTGATGTCATATCTTTGCATAAAATATTTAAACTGTGAATTATAAAATCCTTTGCCTTCATTAGTATGTAGGTTTTTTGGTACACGACCCTGCACTAGAATAGATTGCATTGCTGAAGTGACATCAGGTCCACTCTTACTTTTAACCGGAAGAGCCTAGACTTACTTGGAGAAATTATCTATAACGATAAGTAAATACCTGTAGCCATTATTTTGATGGGTTTAAGGTAGCATTTCAACCCAGGCTGCCTGCCACGTCTCGTTTATACCACGCATTTGCACGCGACGTAGTGCATAACTTATTCTAGCGGGTTTATGTAGTGCTGTGACTAACGACAATTTTTCGTTTTTCATTCTCGAGTGCATTTAATCGAGAATTCAATTTCTCTATCTTTTGGAATTTTACCTCATCTAGTGTATCCTCAGGTGCTTCCTCAAAGACTTTCATGATTCTACCAGGTAAGAATACAGAAAACTGAATGTTCAATTCAACCACAATCCTAATGCCATACTTTGTTCGTACTTTTCGAATCTTGGACAGAGCATATTTCTTCTTTACGGTCAGTTCTGATCCTTTTTGAAGGTAGGAATCCATCCATTCGACCAACTGCGTTAATTATTTTCAGATCCATCTTCTCTTAAGGATTATTTTACATTCTTTTCACAAGACGTTTGCACTGTATTCTACTTTGTTTAATGAAACCACTTCAATTTGTCACTGCTTTTATAGTACAATATCCCCACTCTACAAACTGTTGAGTTATAGTAGTGGTACTTAGTATAAGTAATTTCCGTCAAATTTAATTGGTAATAACATTATTATTTATTTAGTAGAAACATCTTTTACCAATAATATTTTTTTTTATTTAAGCAAATATACCTAATCTATTTTTACGAAGTAAAATCTTAACCTAATTTTATAGAAGATACATTATTAAAACAGGAATTCACACTCATTATAAAAGTCTTTAAGCATCGTATTTTTCAAACATTTATCTGTAGTATCTACAGTATCCATACCTTCAGTCATATAATCAGCATCATCGTAGTCAGCATTGCGTCCATCATAAGTCCTAATAGTTGGGTGATCTTGAGGAGTCAAGAACCAAGTCTTGAGCGTCAGAACGTTTCGGACAGCACAGTTGTGACTCCAGAACTGTGTATGGTGATGGCACGTGATTGCAACTGTGTTGTTTAATTTCTTTAACGAAGGACAGCCCATATCACTTATTTTTAATAAGGACTTAGTGCTATCTTTTCTTGTTCAATAGTTTCGACGTTGTGCAGTCTTGACCTAATCACATATTGTGTTCTAGATTGGATACTCAAATATCGCAAGCATTCGGTGTAGTCATTGAAGGTAATACTTTTTTTTACTATAGCTGCTTTATCCCTTTGGCTTTTTGAACAAAGTCCTCACCATTGACAGGGATACTATACATCTAACTCGGGAAACCAACAAATTTCGTAATTATTTCACCATTACATTCATCTTTTATCAAACCTAAAACTTTTTTGTCTCTTTGTAGCATGTCAAAAACATTGTCTTCAGGCAATGTCCGCATAGATGTCGTGACACTTCTCTTCATATGTTAAACTATCCGTGTCAGTATACAAAAGCTTGCAATTGTTACGATATTTTTTACACATGTAGCCGTAGTGAAATTCGTAAATTAGAATTTTAGACACGTCCAGCACTGTCAGACCAAACATAGATGGGCTCATTAAACAAAAATTCTGACTTTCTTAAATCTGTAGCCATGAGATTTTCACTGAAAATTGCTCTGCTATGGAAGTTTGATTTAGCTATGAGGGCTTCTGCTCCATACCTACCCTTCCCCTAGATTCGAGTACTTTTTACAAGATTACTATACATATTACATGCACAGAAGTGCTGTAGAAAGTACTAGAAATCGTACACAATCGAGAAGTGTGCATCCGTCAGTACTCGTGGAGAAAAAACCGGCAAGCTGCGCGCACGTTGCTATGTGTTGCTGCTATACTTTTTTGCCCCCTCTCTCTCTCTCTCTCTCTCTCACACTTCTTCCTGTCGTCGCGCGCTGGCGCTCGCTATCGCAAATTCAAATTTAAATTGCGGTAGGTGCATTTAAATTCTTTCGTAAAAATATTTTAATAATTATAAAAAGTATGTTTTAACATAAAAATATTTTTAAAAAAAGTTTGTTTAAAATAAATATTTAGAAAAATATTTTCAACATAAAAAATTGAGTACAGTAAATTTAAACATGAGACATTGTACTAAATGTTTTACTATATGAGTACAAAGTATTGGGATATGCAAATATCAGTAGATGAAAGCAGCCTTACCTCGCTTCCGCATTCAAGCTCTAGCCTATACCGGTTCTGCCTCACGCAAGTTTTTTCCTACCTCACTGCAAGCTTTTAGTAGCCGCCATCTTGTGCGCTTCTGCCTCAGTGCAAGCTCTTGGATTACTGCTGCAAGCTCCCCAGTAGCCGCAAGCTCACTGCAAGATGTTGGCTTAAAGCTTGCTAGTAGCCGCCATTTTTGACCCAATATACCGCCATCTTTACCCCCAGCATACCGCATCCTGTTCTCGAGTATCCCGCCATCCTGAGGCAGAACCATCATAGCGTATCTACTTGCATAATTATTTCCAGAAATAACGAATTTATTAAGATTTTAGGGAGAACATTTTTCTTCATATAAATATTTATCAACTTGGTATAATATATTCCGAATGATAATAACTTTTCACGATTTGCAGTGGGAGAAAAATTTTGGAAGAATTAAAAATTATTTCAAAAATACTTGAAAATTCGTCAGTTATCATTTAAAAAGAGTTTATGTTGAAGAAATTCCAAAAAATACCATTTTAAGATAGAATTTGATAGAAAACAGCTAGTTTATAAAATTTTATAAAAAGTACTTCTTTTCTGCATTTTCTTTTAAATCGAACTTTTCGCAGACAAATTTAAAGCTAACAAAAATTAGCAAATGCGTGGTTCAAAATAAATTGTATTTTTTCTTTTTTTTCTTTCAGTTAAAAATTCAAGTATTTCTTCCAAAATTTTTGTTTTTCTATTAAAATGTCAACTATAATTTTTTTTGTAAATTCGCATTTTTAGGATCATAATTTAAATCCTTGGTTAAAAGTTGAACTCCTTTCTCTAATATTCATTTTCCTTTTCCGAAATTTTTATCTTTAGTTCAAAATTTATTAATTTTGTAAAAAAAATTCTTCTTTTTGAAAGCAAAGTGTCCTTTTTGGTTGAAAGTTAAACTATTTGGTTTATGTATTTTATTTAAAATTCGTCATTACTTGTAGAAAAATAATTTTCTTAGTTGAAGATTGAATTATTTATTACAAAATACAACAATTTGATTAAAACAATTTATTAATTGACAAAACTATTAGATCAATAAAAATAACTTTCAAAAAATTTAGTTTTTAAATATATTTTAAGCACTTTTGGTGACATAGGACGAATATGGCGAAAGAAGAAAATTATCAACAAAATGGTTGGACTTTCCACCAAAGAAATGATAAAAAATATTATTTATCCACGAAAATTGTAATATTTTATATTTCCACCAAAGAATGTTTGAATTTTCAAGAAAAAAATGATTGTTTATAATAAAAAAAATAAATTTTAAACAAATTATTGCAACCATCAACCAAAATTTCCAAAATTATAAATTAAATGTAAATAATGCAAAAAATTATAGAAAAGCGGTTAGTTTTAATTTATTGTTAAACGGCCACTTTGACTTTCACTTTACAATAATCTTTTACAAAAATAAGTAATTTTGCATTTTTCTCTCTTTTATCATGCACAAAATTTGACATTTTTATTACTCTGGATCCTTAAAAGTGAAACTTGTATAAAAAAATTAATTAATATAATATCTTTATGCGACAAATATATATTTAGAAAACGTAACAAATGGAAGCTTTCGAAAACTTAAATTCATATTTAAACAATTGAATTATATTCTCACTTAAAAATTTATAAAATCTATGACAAAATGTTTGAGAATAAACCAAGATTTTTTTTAGAAAAAGTTTTTCTGAAACGCGTAGAGCGCACAAGTTACAGTTCAATATTAAAATTCTCATCTGATACAATTAAAGCGTGATTGTATGAAAAATTTTTATATTTTTTTCCAGACTATTTAGATGCTAGTAATAACTGATAATAATAATAATAATAATAATTACTTTTATTCTTTACTTTTTTATTTATATAACGTTCATATTTTAATAATGACCTTGAGATTATCAAATAGTTAAATCTTCAGATAAAAAAATTAATTTTTTAACAATAGAAGAACAGAATGTTTAAGAAAATAGTTTAATTTTCTACCAAGAAGGTGACTCTTTCACATAAAATAAATTTTTTGCAAATTAGATCATTTTTGAACCAAGTAGTTGAATTTTTAAACAAAATTCAATTTACAATTAAATACTTAAATTTTCTACTAAAACTATGCATCTTGAACCAGAAAAAAATTTGTCTAAAAAAAGTACAGATTGTAGCAAAGTACTTGAATTTTATATTCAAACCAAAAAAGACGAATTCTCAACGAAAAAGAACAGTTGAATTTTTGAATAGAAAAGATCAATTTTAAAATATAAATATATTAAGTTTTAAACAAAAATGAAAAAATTAGATTTGCTGTTAAAAAAGCTGATTCTCAAATAATAAAACAAAAATTATGATTTAAAGATATGAATTGTCAGCCAATAAGAGAAAGCTTTGAATTAAATGACAAATCTTTAACAAAAAATGAATTTCTAACAAAATCAGACAGAAAAGGAGAAATTTGATATGAAGCAAAGTAGCTAAATTTTAAAAAAGAAATATGAACTTTTAAACAAGAAGATTAATTTTTCACAAAAAAAAAATATCTACAAACTACGTGAATTTTTAACCATATAGATAAATCTTGAATCAGGGAAGACGATTTTTAAACGAAAATATCAATTTTAAAACGAAACATGAAATCTTTACATTTATAAATTAAAAAATTAACATTAATATGAAAAAAGCGCACTTTAAAATAAATATTTATATTTTCACTAAAGGATAAGAAGGTTTGATTACAGTAATAAATCTTGAACGAAAGAAATGATGTTGAGGAAATAAGTTCTACTTTCAACCTAATAAGAAGGTTTCTCGACGAAAATTAAATGAATACCACGTCAAAATAAATAAAAAACTAAAATCCTTTTTTCAGACTTTTTCTCTATCTTGCGTTGCTATGCTAAGAATAGGATTTTTGTTTTTATATATTTTTTTAAGGATAACACAAAGTACCCGACAAGTCGTCTTTTAGATATAGAAAAACAAACTAAGAATTCCTATTGAAAAAACTTTTGAAGAATATTTTTAAGATTTTTAAATAACTCTAATTCCTATTAGACTTTTTTTCGTATTTTGCGTCATTTATTTTCAAAATTTCAATCTTGTGGTGTCAAGTTTCGAACATCAGACATCATCAATGAAATATTTTTAAGACGAATCCACTTCAAATCAGGCAGGTTCCACACTTGAAAGTTATGCGTATTTGAATTTTTGCATTTGTTTTTTAAATATAATTATATAACTTTTCCATTTTGATTCATCAGAAAACTAATGGTCCACATAAAGGTCCTTGGTTTGTAAAATTAACAGTTATTTAAATTCCTGATTCAGTTACAGATATTCTCATAATTGGTCAAGGTTTCAGTAACCGTGCGATAATAATTAAGTCCAAACAAATTATGGAAATTGTCCAAGATATTAAATAAAATATGCAAGAAATTCCTATTTCAGATCAGCAGTCTTTCCCAAACAAGGTATTACACTTATCAAGAAGCTTTGTTGATAAAAATGATTCGCATATTAGTAATAATGATCGCAAAATTGCTAAAGGTTTTATGATGAGGAAAGAATTTCTTATAGACAACACTGATATAGTTTGCATGAGTGCTGATAAAGGCAGTATTACTGTTTTTATTCAAACATCAGATTATGTTCGGGATATGGAGAATTTGCTCTATATTCATGATTAGTTAAAATTATTTCATTAAGATCTGTTGAGAAAAATTTAAAAAAAACAGTTTTAAGATGCTTTACAATTGGAAAAAGAAAGGACTTCTGGCAAAACATGAAAATGGACTGATATTAATTTTTTTTTAATTTTTTAAGATTGCAATAGGAGCATTTTTATTTGTTACTTGTGGTCCAAATTTGGTCGCTGGATTCTTGTTTTCGTTTTAGCATCTGCAGCAAAATCTAATATCTTCTTTAATGAGAATGTAAAAAATGCAAAAATTCAGTTTTAGAACACAAATTAACGCTTTCAGAAAAATCGGTTGATCCTCATAGGACACAAAGTATCTCGCTTTTTTTTAAATTATTTATTGCATAAATATTTTAATTAGGCCGAAAGTGAAAAGGGCTGGAAGAAGAAATTTGTCTCTCAAAACGGTAAAATGTCTAAAATATTAAAAATAAGTAATACACAAACATACACACAAATACAAATACCATAGATACTTTCATTTACGGAAGTAATAATTAATAAAGTTTGCATGTTGTGAAATGAATTTTTATTAGTGTCCTGTACAAGGTCTAAAAAACATATAAAATACTCTTAAAAAATCTCACTAAACGCAACCTTGCCGGTTTGTTATTTTCGTAAATAAAAGCAAGCATAAATTCTAGGATATCACGTAATTCACTCGTGTTTCTATGTACCCAATTACGTCTGTGCCGTTTCCCAAAATTTAATTAATTTATTTTTTTAATTATTTTCTACACATAAAACAAAAAAATTGAATCCTATCAAAAACTGATTCAGCAGAAAATTGCCACTATTTTTCAGATGAACAAATGTGGTCTATCTATATTCTTCCGGCCTCGTGTGGTTTGACCAAAAATTTAATTTCTTTATTTTTAATGTTGTTTTTTACCAGTAAAACAAAAATCACGTGCCCTAAAAAAACTGACCATCAAAACAATTTTGAGATTCCTTTTATGCACAAAATTTTCGTTGATTCATTTTTTTCTTAGCTTGCATATTTTGGCCGCAAAATGGAATATTTCGTTATTTTATGTAGGATCAAAATATAAATTATCTTATTTCAAAGAATTGTCAATTCACTAAATTTCATTACTAAAAAATTCAATTGAAATTAATTTAAAGTATTAATGAGTAGGGTGTGCAGAGATTTAGGGAGATTTAGGGGGTCTGGTGCCACGCTTCACATATCTTGTGTCCTAATTAACAGTTTTTAATTCTCTTTGGCTTATTCTGAATGATTTTAAATGCGCTTTATTAGACCATTATAAAATAAATGTGGGCTTAATTGCAAGTACTGACAATAAAAGCCCGAAAGTACTTGCAAGTACTTACAATTGAGCGCTATTGAAATTTTCAGGGATGCCATGGAGCGCATTCGATGTCTTTTCAAAATTAGCCAAACAGTATTATTAATATTAATTACGTGTAAAGTTATGCGAAGCATATCAGCAGTTTCCCCCTTCCTCCGCCTTACTGCATGCTTTCATTATCTGTACTTGATATTCGGCGCGATTACATTTTTAGTTGTTCGATTTAGTCAGGAAAGGCTATTCTGCAGTTATAAAAAAATATTTATTTTTTTATGTTTGCTCTAAATTTCGCTTGGATTCAAATCATAAAGTAAATTCTGTTGCTATTGATTTTTTATTCAAGAATATTACATAGGTATTGCAAATTTATATTTATTTTAATTGCATTTATTGGTTGCGTGAAAGTCTTCCCGATATACGTGGGAGTACCATGTTGCACAGGATGAATACATATAAGTTATTTTTCAAAAGAATTAGGTATTTTTTTATATTTACATTGTTTTTTTAAGTAGATCTAGGTCAACGGATGATAGGCTTAATGTATTACTTGGTTGGCCTGATTACACATGTGGGTCTGGTTTGTGGTAGTTGCATCGGTCACCCAGGATAACCTTCTGTTGCAAGTAGAGGCGCTGAGCGAGATGCGTATTACTGAGTGGTTGAATGGCATTATTGCATAGGGCAGTTGTTGTGACAGTTTCTACAGTAAAAGAAAAAAAGAAAACAATCAGAATAATTTGTATGACAGTAAGAATTTGTTTAAATCTTCAATGTTGCCGTATTTTAAGAATGAAGCATCACACTTAAAAGGGGCAAATTATTATAAACTAGCGTCTTTAGTTAATTAAACACTTCACTTATAAATTTTTATCCTTCAACTATGACCACCAAACTCATAAGAACAATAAAAATAAATATGTTTTGTGCCACGAGGAAAGGAACCTCAGGATTAACAGGAGAATTTTTCAGTAGAAGCGTTTTGAAGAAACGGGTAAGTCAGACTTTAGAGAGTGGGGATAATCATCAGATTCCATCCCCTCCGCTTACGACTACATCATTTCACTAGAAGAGCTCTCAAGTCACACAGGTCCGCTTTATTGTTATAATGTCAATTAATCAATTAATTTTATCATTAAATTTTATTCTTAAAATAATATTAACCCCTTTTAGCAAACAGAATTTTTGTTTTACATATAATAAGACTATTGTCTCATTTATTCATAAAATTTGCTTATAACAAATAATTGGAATAATGAACAAATTATTTGTATTCTATAAGTCCTTAAACAATCATTCAACACAACATGAAGTTTACCTATTTAGTTATTAAAGCATAAAAAATTATAAGCTCTTCAGAATTTAGTGAAATTTAAATCGAAAAAGCTTCAAAAATCTGAAAGCCTCGAAAGCAGTAATTTGGTGATTGTGAATTCTCTTTTGTTAAAGCTCTTACGGCACTCGAAGCTGTATCTTAATTGTATGTTATTTCTAAAAATGCATATTATTACAATGCTTAACATGACTTATTATAAAAATAGACGCAGCTTGATGCCTCGTTTAAGACAACGCGCATTCTTAAAAAAAAATTTATTGAAAAAATATAATTTTTAGATTTTTCATTATTTTTTATGCTATCAGAAGTTGAATTTTCTTTTTTTCCAAGAAAACTCAAAAAGTTGTAGTTGTATAATCATTTAGGGCATTCAAAAATCAAAGTACTGAGAAGTTTTGAATTTTGGAAAAAAGTGCATGAAAATATTAAAAATGGAAGAATTTTCCATTGTCAATCTTTAAAAGTAAATAAAATTTTAAGATATTTGGAATTAAAAAATTTTCTATTGCAAATCTTCAAAATTAAACTTTTGAAAAAGTGGCCTCAAATTCAATAGCTTTGAGCTAAAAATCTTGAAAGAGAAATAATATGCAGTTCCATATTTTCATAGATTGAAAATTGTAGAATTAATATAAAAAATATGAATAATATTTAATATTTCTTAATTTTCAGGCAAAAAAGGTGTATCAGTCTCTATGTATCAGTTGAGGCCGATTTTTGAAAAAGATGTTTTAAAATTTTTTATCGAGGAAAAAAACTTTGTTTTCTTGAAAGAGTACCATTTTGGTGAAAAAAACTGTTTATTGACGCGTTAATATTGAGAATCAGTGAAACAAATTTCTAGGAAAAACGCCTGACGGCATTACTTGATTTGACAATATTTTTATATTATTATGAACAATTCAGTTAATAAATTTGTTTGGTGCAGAAATAGCTGTTTTTTGTTATTTGATAACGGGATTACGATTAGATATTTCTCTCTGATAAAAAGTTGTCGATTTAATTCTTTAAAATGTATATTTTTATTTGTTTAAACAATTAGAAATCATTGTCTGGCAAAAAATTTTTACACGAAAGTACCTCTTGTGCAATATTTAAAGTTGAATCTAAAAATAAATTTTTTTTATGTTAAACAAAGAATTTTAAACATTTGCTAATTCAAATTATTTTAATAATGAGCAACAGTTGAATAAAGGAGTTTAGCCAAAATATTACCTTAAACTCCAAAGAAAGTCACTTGATTTTGCGAAAAAATACAAATATATTTACTAAAAATTCACGAAGTTATATATTTTTAATTTAAATTGTCTAAATATTATTAATATTAATTTTAGATGTTAATTTTGTTTGTCTAGTGGTCTATATCAATATTATTAAAATATTCATAAATCTTAAAATTGTAAAAAAAATGTCTCTTTCTCCGCTGGTATCTGAACCCAGGACCTTCAGATTTCCGGTCTGATGCTCTTACCAACTGAGCTACGGAGAGACGAGAAAATTTTCTT
>JAAAKG020140733.1:0-12034 GCA_010014905.2 Druon quercuslanigerum
TATATATTGCCATGGTAAACCAAGATGGTGGACCTTTGACGTCGCGCGGCTTGAGCATATTCTCGTACCCCAAGTGGTGGGACCATAGCTTTTTGGATCATGGGGTTAAACAAAATTGTCAAAGTACGTTTCTGAAACCTTAATTCCAATTGATCGAACCTTTCTGATAAAATTTGAGTGCTCTACCGATTTCATCATTTTTGTTGAACACCACTCCAACAGGCCTAAGTGAGAGTGCAGCTGTAATCTAAGAGGATATAGTAACAGTAATGTCTGATAACTTACACCGACAGTTAAGTTATTCAGACAAGACGAAATTAAGCAGACGAGAATTGGCTGATGCTGTTGCAGGTCTCCGCAATACTAGTGAAGAAATAATTGTAAATTTTATCCACGTTATAAATCTATATACAAAGTTTAAATCAAATGATACCATTCAAAATCAAATATAAATTTATTATAACTGAAACTGAAACGGAGGTTCTACAAACTCTACTGTCGGAAAAACTTAACTTTGATGTGTAAATGGGGTTGTGACGGCTCCTGAGATCAAAGTATATATAACTTAAAATTTACTAATTATCAGAAGATTAAATTTAATTATGTGAATGTTTTCTTTACATCTTTTGTTCCAGTAAAGCTTATATCAATTGATGGAATAAAAATTGTGAAGATTGTGGTATGGATCAATCCTAGAAATTCATTCCCTGATTTTTCTAAACGTATTAGATTTCAGTTCCATCATTAAAATACTGAAGCAACAGTGAAAATGCAGATATTTCTGGATCTATAACAGAAGTTGATAATAATTTGATCAAGAGATTCCACGTTTTATATTTTAAGTGATTTCAAATGACTGTGATATTAATTTACTTAGCTCTTAAGATTACGCTTAGCATACAGCTCGCGATTTTGTGCAGTTATATCCATGGTATTATATACCAACATCTGTACGTAAACTTTTTATTCGTGAGGCACATATAATTAATTCTTAATTGTTGCCCTTAAGATAAACTTGAAAAAATGTGCAAGATTCTTGTGATAAATATATTACAAAATTCAGAGAAGTAACTATGAAAGACCGTTTCCTACGCCTGCTACTCACATCTGATCCACTAATTTTTAGCCCGCGTCAATTATCCCGTAAAAAATTCAATTCTTTACTACTAGAACCAACTACACTAATAATCACCCCTAATATTGAAATGATGGAGACTTCCTCTCATGAAACTATCAAGTGTTCAGACATTGAATCTGAATGTAGGTTTTTATGTATCTCTTACTTCCAAGTCTTCTAATAAATATTTTTTAATAATTTAAGCTTTAAATTTGTATCCAGGAACCTTAAACCCCGCAGTATATTGATTAATTATAGAATTAAATATAATTTCAGGTAACCTGTGGGCATATTAGATCCACCATTTTGTTTTTTCGAATTTTGAAGTCAAAATACTGTAAAAGTTTAAGATAATTACATTTCAAGATAAATTGCCGTTATTATAATACCCATGCATTATATCCAATTCTCATTACACAAATATTTGTCAAGGCCAAAAATTTTACTTCCAAGTTTAATGGAAGTCGTGAGTTTGAAGACTACGAACATTTTTAATTGTAAATTTAATGAAGACTGCGTGGAAATAATTCTCTTCTTATATACTTTTCTTAAATATCCTACGCTAAAAAAATCTTATATATAAAAGGTAACATACGCACATACCACTGTATTTATTTATTCTTGTATACGAATCCGTAACAACTCACAGTATTGAAAGAAACGTATAGGGATGCATTTACAAATAATGTACAGATTAACGTTTCCTTTGTTTGAACTATTGTATATTAATAGTTCTGTGATGTTTTACATAATTGAATAACTGATATTGATAAAATGGATCAGAATTGGGTCTCATGACCAATATTATTATTTCTCTAAATGAGTATTCAGTTTCATTTTTCAAATAATGGTAACTACCCTAGCGGACCGCGTGAACGAAACGGTTATGCTACGGCGTATCCTTATAGTATCCTTATAGTATCCTCCGTAACTTAAGAAAACTCAATTCAAACAGCAAGATGAATATTGGAACTTTTGCAATTATCATTCTACGTTAAAATTACCGTTAGAAAGTTATTAACGCCTGCTGAAGTTGACTTGAAGCACATCGGTAATCATTGAAGTAGCATATGATATGCAGACGTTAATCGCAGGTATTGTATTATTTTTTTAAATTCAGAATTGCAACAATTTAAATGCCATTCTTGTTATTTCTATTGAGTTAAGTTGCAAGTTACGAAAAGGATATTATGTGGATACTATCTTTTTTAACTTTGATAGAGTTAAAGACATTCATTCACAGCTAATTGATTTAATTTAATAGCAAATTGTGAAGTTTTTTTTTTAAATTCGCAATTTAGTAAAAAAATTGACAAAACTTGGAATGTAACTGAGAAATAATGGAAAAATAAAAAATAAAATATTTTTGTATTATTTAAAACAAATCAGTTTTTGTGTATTGCGTCCGTGTTTCCACCATACTTAGGTGCAGAGTTTACCGCTGGAGACATTCCAGTATCGTAGAATGATCAAATACGTGAAATCCTAGTGCAATTGCATCAAGATTTTCAAAAAGTAAATTCTTTTTGACGGACCAATGTCTGAGAAAGTCTTTTTTGTTTCAGTCACCTTAAAAGTTCTCGTTTTGTAAAAAAATCGCAAGAACACCCTTTTTAAACATTTCCTTAAGAGTCGATCATCTGAGGCATAACAGGAGTGCTCTTTCGCCTCATTTTCTCCGTTTGGTGCGAAGAGTTGAAAAGCGAGCTTTTCCGGTTTGCTTCTGTACCTTTTCCGTTGAATTTCTCCATAGCTCTAGTATAAGAGCCCGTGCAAACTTTACCCCAGACTTTCCTGTCATGCAAATTCGCACTCGATCTGCTTTTCCCTTCCTGTTTACTAATTTCCGGTTTTTGTATGTCAGCCCGCAGACTCTGACTCCTCTTTTGAGCAGGCCTGCTTTCTTCCTTTTCTAGAGAAGTGTTAGAGCTACGATTTGCGTGAACATCTTCCCAGGACATCCCAATATCCGCCTGAGCACTGGAAGGTGTGGGGCAACTACCGTCACTCGAGAGAGATGAAGATCTCACAAAAGATGGAGGAACTTCCAGCGTAGCATTATCTTCTTCATGGCAGCTGGATGTTTCGAATCTGAGTCTGTTATTTGCTGGAGAATTAGTTCCATTATTGTTTGTGTCGCTGTCTAAGATGAGATTATCGTTTAGAATAATCTTCGCAATTGATGTCCTTTTGCGAAGGTTTTCTAGATTCTCTTTTGGGGTTCTTTGAAAGGTATCGACCTTTTGTAAGATGTCCTTAAGGTTCACGCTACTGTCAGTAATTACTTTGGGTGTAGACTTACTATATACTTTCTCACATTCGTCGTTTTTTGAGCGTGAGATGGTTTGCAGTTCTGGAAAGATGTAGTTGGCAACTCTTTCTTTTTGATCGGAAACTGAGTTAGTCTTAGCACGAGTTGTTTTAGGTGATTCATCTGCCATCTCTATCTGCTCTGTTTTCTCCACCTTTTCAATATTTTCTATCTTGTCTGCCTTGTCCGACTTTTCCGTTTTCTCCACCTTATCAGTCTTCTCGCTTTTTGTTGCCTTAACACCATCTACACATTGCTTGTACTTCTGATCAATCCTAGTATCCAGATCACTCCGAACTGCTGGTTCCTCCATGAAACTTGAACCATCGACTGTAGTCCTAACTTGGTTGCTCTCACAGGTCGACCAATCTTGCCGACAATCTTGATCCTGTTTCTCGTGATCAGCTAAATAAAATCTTTGATCATTTTTGTGATTTTCGAAATGCTGATCATGACTGTTTTTAATTTCCATTAAAGTGGTTTCTACTTCAGTCTTACCTTCCTTGTGACTTTGACTGGATTCGCTCCCATCAAATTCTTCTTCGTCGTACTCGTTACCAGAGTCGTTGTCAAAGTCTTTGAAAATTCCTTCATTTTTTTCACTTCTTTTCCTTAGTTCCTCCCAATTCTTTCTAGGTTTGTAACTTGTTTTTCGACGAACGATACCTCTCTCGGTGATGTTGATATCTGGAATGAAGAGTCGTAAGGCTCTAGGTCCGGTAGGAAAGGTGACTTCGTTTACTCTCTTCTCAGTCATGATAGCTTCTAGACTCGTTTTTGAGGCTACTTCTTGGTGTTTGTTGAATGCTGAAACCAGTTGAGCAACTGAGTATTTAGGCTCATCATTTTCGGAATCTGAATGATCGTCTTTATCGTCTGAATTAGCTGAATTGTTTGAGTGATTAGAAAGGTCAGAGTGTTGTCTGTGACAAGGTTGTTTGACTGTTAATGAGTTTCGATCTGGCGCTGTCTCATCCGAATCTTCCGTCAAAGTGTCGGACTCGATCGACTGCAAGGAGTCAAGATTCTCCTCTGATCCTGAAGTTAGACTTTTCGGAACATCTGTGACGAAACAGAGAATTATAGGTTCATAAGGGTTCTAGTCCGCAGGTAAGTCTTCTATCTACTTCTTAAATTAAAAAAAATAAGTGAGCCCGAACTATACGTATTGTATTAAAAAAGAATCTTTAAATCTTTCTAAGAAAAATATGACAAAGACAATTGTGAAAGAAAGGAAATAAGAAAGCTAAGCATGCACTTACTTCATATTTTGCAATATGAATTTGGTTGAAGATTTATTATTTTTAAATAAAGATCTTACCATGCAGTTTATGCTCCGATTTCCTTTCAGAACCTCTCCTATCTCGAATTGTTTCTCCCTGCATCGATCTTACTTCAGCTTTTTTTATTTCTTCCTTACAATTATTAATGCCTCCTTCAGCTTCGTGCTTTCTGAAATTAACTCCCCTTTCATCTAGTACTTTGGCTAATCCTGGAATTTTTGATTCGGAAAGTTTTGCTCCATGTACACAAGGAATTTCTACAGCACCGGAATTTGTATTCGTTGGACATAGCACTGTAGCACTAGAGTTTTTTAAAGCAAAAGTATTTTTTTTATTACTGTTGACATCGCAAGAAGATACCAATGAAGCATTTGAAGCAGCTATTTGAGTACTAAGCTGTTTAAATATTGGAAGAATGTCCTCTGTTTGAGCTCGCTGATTCTTTTTCCTCTGTCTTAGGCACTCCAAGCTTCTGTAAATGTCCAAAACCCCCTGTGACTTGGACAGACTTTTCAGCCCATAGAGCTTTTCTCTGGATCTACCGAAGAGGGGACTCAGTATCTCTTTTCCCGATCTCTTATTCCCCTTTAGCAAACAAGCCTGAGACTGAATTTGATTCAAGCTCCTCATCCTGGACAGCAAACCTCGACTAGCTCCAAGATTCAAGTTTGCCTGAGACTTGCTTTGAGCTTGAGTAAGTAGACCTTGGGTTTGTTCCTTGTTCAATAGGCAACTCTGGCTCATAGCTAGACTTGTTTGGGACGAATTAAGACTTGTTTGAGAGTCTGCTGGACTCATGTAACCCTCGCTTCCTGCTAAGCTTCCTCGACTTCCGGCCAGACCATAACTTAAGCACATCTCACTCTGACTAAGGTTGCAATTGAGACCTTGATTTTGCTCAGGTTCGGACAAGTTTGCATTACTACTAGTTTGGCTTAAAAGAGCTGCACGCCTAAGATTTTCTCTGCTTACTACTCTTTCTAGAAGAACTTCTCGTGATTTTGACAAATATCGGCGTAGATGTGGCGATGCTTGGGTTGGGGCTCCTCGTAACCAGTCGTGTCTCATACATTGCTTAGCTGTCATCCGTGTACTATGCGAAGAAAGAAATTCACAATTTTGTGTTAATAAGTTATTAAAGCGTTGTAGTTATATCTCGACCTTAAAGTTATATTGTGGCATGTCCCATAGCTTTAGCTGTTAAACTCAGAAAATTTGGTCAAAGTTAAATCATTTTATACCCTATTAATATGTTTATAAATGTCAAAATAAACTTATCATTCAATAATGTTTTGTGATCACGAATAAACTAGCACAAATATTGATACTCTTATGCAGATGAAACCAGTACGTGGAGGTTAGAAGAACTTTTTAAGTGATAAAATTGATAACTGATGAACCAGTGGATAAAGCATTATAGAACAAATTAAGTCCAGAATATACATTTTAAAAATACCCATGTCATAGATTGTCTCGAAGGACATTGTGTATAGATTCATAAAACAGTATGCAAAAACTTCTATAAAAAACATTTTTTTATTTTCACAGTAGGTATCGTGCAATATATATTATAACAATTTGACGAGCTCTAAACAGTGTCGTATTCAACGTGAAATCATGACAGATATTGCTATGTTGATAAAACGAATTAACTTGCTTATTTATTTTAAAGTTGATACCCAAGCCTAACCTGTCAACAATTTATTCACCTCGTTCCGAATGACATTTTTTATTAAAAGATGTGAAATTTAATTTCGATGAAAACTAAGACCATTAGTCATCAAAAAGTTTTAAAGCCAAGAGTTTGAAGATTCGAAGGTACGAGGGAAAGAATATTGAAAGCAATTTACTTCAAAAACCGTCAATCTGTCAGCGGACAAGATTTGCATCACCATTTCAAAAATACATTTTTCCATTTTTATTTAAAACATAGCAAGCAAGTGGGCAGAAGACTAGTTAGAAGTTTTTTCTTAAATATTTCTACTTATAAAAAAACAATACCGAACTTTTGCTTTGAATTCTAATAATTGTTTTACATTATTCAGTTCGTACTCATATCCACCTGGTACTGGTTTCTCCTACATATTTTTGCATAACTGGAAAGTGGATCACGGAAAAATAAAAAATTCATCTTTCCTACAATTATCATATTGTTTTATATTCTTGCATCGAATAAGTTCAGGCATTATATTGGAGGCTTAGTATGCAAGTTGCAGCGTATAATTTAGGGTTTGGCAAGAGGTTTGCGCTCACTGTATCAAATAAAAAATAAAAATAAAATAAAAACAGTTCTTTTGTGATTAACAATATTATTGAAAATTATCTTTGCGAAAGGTCATATTGATCTTTTGCATTCAGCACAATCTTCTTTTCCGATGTTATAATTGATGTTAGGCTCCGGAAATAAATGCTTAATTTTTTGACAAATCAAAAAACGTTTCGGCCCAGGTTGGGATCCTTGTTAGTGTTTTATTCAGGATAAATCATTTTAATTGGTATACTCTGATATTTCATTGACATATTATATTTACGGGCTCTATTGTAATATATAATTTCGAAATCAGGGTTAAAAAACCACTTTAGGGTCCTATTAGGAGCAATCATCACCTCCGACAGAACCGATCACAAAGACAATTGCTTTAACCGAATATTTGATGTACAGTTTTTACAGCCCCCTGTTGAGGTATTGATACCTCTCCTTGGAAAACCATCTCCTTAGCAGTGATATTTTACTCGGCTGGAGCTCAGAATTTGATGAGGACTACAGTGCGTTTCTTGAAGTCTTTGAAAGCCATGCCAGATCTCGAGTGTTAAACGGAGACTGCTGTCCGAAAATTATAGTTCCAGAAAATTTTGCACCTCTCATTTGAACAATCGAATCTATCTCCCTCTGAGCGATCAGTAGGGCAGGGCCGCGGCCAACACCGTAAGAGCGACAAAGATGATAATAAAGCATTCTTAATGTCGCATTATGTCAGTAGAGATAGGTCGTTCCCGTGTGGGTGGGACAGCCAGATAGTATGTGTTCTAGGTACTCAGCGGAAACTATCACTGGAAATTTCTTGACATATAATGCGGTGATCTGAGAAAAGCAAAAGTTTGCTCGTTTGACAAAGACTGTTCTTCTACATTTCTGCGAATGTTTCCGTGCATTTTCTTGTCAAGCAGCTCTTGGCGGAATTTTTCAGTCTCTGCTTTCTTTACTTTGCCTTTTATAAATAAATGCATCTAAATAGAGTAATGTACTTTCATCACCTCTATGGTAAAATTTAGGCCAAGGGCCTCCTGCTCCGCATCTTTGTAAAGGAACGCTCCTTTGCCAATCATCTCGTTGTACCTGACCAACAATGTGAGCTGTACTTAGAACAATTCAATTATGAAGAGATTGGAGATTTAGCAGTCGGCATCCACCTTGACGGCGTGAGGAACATAATCGCTGAACAGAGGAATTGATATTCAAGCTCTTATGTATATGCATGATATGCGATATGAAATGCGGTGATATGAAAGGCTGTAAACTCGTTCATCGTTCATTGAAACACCCTAAACGAGTAGTGTAGAACCGGGACGGCAAGCATATTAATCACAGATACCTTGTTTAACGCCGAAATATTTGGAGGCCAAATTTGTCGAAGAAGATGTTGTTATCTGCTTCGGAGAGAGTACTTCACTGATGTTACATTCTGGATACGGCTTTGAGGCATAGATATTTAGATCATCCATATCAAATACACGAGTGACCTTATACACTTGATGATTAGTGTCCCCACAGAGGTATTCAGAAGAATTTCCTAGTGCAGAAATGTGATGCAACAAACAAGAGGGCTCATGGTGTCGCCCTGGAAGACACCCCTATGGAAGATGACGTCGTTCGTTGTCACATGATATTTTCAATATGAGATGGCAAATCTATTTTTCTAAAAGGGCATTAATCTCTGTATGCATCTCCATGTGTGTAGATAAGCTTTTAAGCTTTCCAAAAGGCAGATGAGAGATTGAATCGAAAGCTTTCTGTTAGTCAATTCAGGCCATTTACAGGACGCTCTGACGGATTGCTTCGTCTTTGTAGACGCACCTGTCAATTAGCAGGTTATCTCGGCAGCCTGCTACACCTTTTCTCGAACGACGTCTTACGTACATCTCTCTCCTCGCAAGCTCAATTCTTCGAAAAATCCTGTTATTCACGACAGTTGTAAGGATCTTATATAGTGTATTCAAACAATTTATTGGCCTGTAACTCTTAGGGCTTGACAAGTTTCCTTATTTCGGTATGCGTATAGTACGTCTTAACACCAGCTACTGCGGAATGGGCGTTTTCGACTTTTAATATGAGGTGAGTATGCGGGCCAGATTTTGGTGTGTAGAAGTAAACTCATTGGGCTTGGGTGGATTTTTGACAGAAACCGGGCCAACGCTGAAGAGACATGAGGGGTCAGCAAAAAAATGTTAATTCTCCCTTATCCAACTCTACCTCTTTTGTATTCTCCTTCTTGTGTCAGATAACATACGTATTTTGTCAACAATATGCTGCTTGATTGTCAGCAGCGTTGACTTGTTCAGTGTGTGAGTGAAGATCTTCACTTCTTGGGCCAACTTGCGAAGTATTTCCGTGAACGGTGTAGCAGATGTTATACAGTCAATCACCCACTGAACACGTAACGCAATTCTTTAATTTTAAGGTCAAAAATCTTTCTGAATTAAAAAAAAATGTGAATCTATTATTTGTACAGATTATATATTTGTTCTTCATAAACCACTTTTTAGTTTATTTATTAAATTAGTTGCTATAAAATAACCTTGTGAAAGATGGTGAATCACTTTTTTGCTTGTTATGTCGCTTCTTCACCATCACTCACTAAGATGTTCATTTGTGGAAACTTTATTTGAGAATGAACTTTGATTTTCTTATGGTTACCGATTTTCTGGATGTTATATTAGTGTTTTATGTGTTTGCGTGTCTGACTATTTTAACTTGATTTTCAAGGGCTCTAAGAAAGAGAGGAGAAATAAAGTGCACGATTGTTTTGAACGGAGGCTCGTTCTTCCAAAAAAATACACAAAAATGTTGTAGGGAATGATTCTATGTACGTTTAAGCACTATCTCGAGGGCGGCGCGATTTTTAACTTGTGTTTTTACGAGGAGACTGTCGATTGTGATTCTACATATATATGCACCACATAACTCTTCGAAAACTAGAATAAGAGAACATAAAAATGCATTTATGAGAAACCCAGCTTATGCACAATCGTGCCAAAGCATACACGGACATATAACCCGAAATATTTACTGTAAAGTTTTTATATCTTCTCTTGAAAGAACCTTCACTCAAAAAAGTAGGATATACCCTTTCTGACAAACCAACAAAACGTAATTCGCCATCTTTCTCAAGGTTAGTTAACACAAAATGGACGATATATCTCTCAACATTACCCCCCACCCACGATCAAGAAAAAAATTTATTAAAAATCTCAAAAAAGGAGTTTATGGAAAATGAAGATAATTTCTGTAGAAATAATAGATTCACATTTAAAAAAAATCATACGTAGGATTTATGAGAACCAAAGTTTAATCAATATATTAGTATAATATAAAAAAACTATCATGGAAGTTTTCGGGAATAAAAACATGCTATGCGACACTATTGGTCCCTACGCGAATCAACCAAAATTAACCAATATGGTCAGCATGAGCATAGTATATAGTAAATAACTAAATATGTATCGTGAACAAATGCACGCAAAAACATAGCGTCTATCTCAAATGATCGTCTGTTTTAATAAAAAAAAGTGGATGATAAATTCAAAGTATATTGCTATTATCTAAAATAACTTTTTCTAAACTTCAAAACGGTTTCTCTGTTAATTATTGCTGCTACTTCATATAAACCATATGTAAATCTTTATCCGAATAGCGGTTATGTTTGTTATGCATAGAACGACAGCGGGATCATTTCTTATGTTCTCGAAATATGATTTATTTATGAGACTACTTTAAAGGTAAACTATAACACGAACAAACTTGTATTCTGATTTTCTGGTGTCTTATTTTTGTTGTAAGTCAACAAAACACCGAATCGGCCTTTACCTGTGTGGCATCGCAGCACCCATTTTGCGAGGGGTGATGTTTACTTCCGCAATATCACGTTTAAAAATCAAAATATTTCCATAATTGAAAATCATTTTATTAGAACAAAAACTTATCAGGGCACCCACATGAACCGAAAAGTCTATTGACTTTAAAAAAATCAAGAATTCATTTATGAATCCTAGAGCCAATCATAACATCTAAACAGAAAAATCTAGTCTTGAAATCTTTATTGCTGAAATGAAATTGAGTTATTCATATAAAATTTGTACACTGTATCAAACACTTCTTCACTTAAACAAGGCAGAATGGACATGACACAATACAACTCGAAGACGATGATTTTGAATTTTAAAGCCGTTTTATAAAATGTAATTTCGTTTCTTTAAGTTTGACCAAAGGCAAATTTCAATATCTTTAAGTTTCAACGCTTAAAAATTTGCATGCTTTCCTTGAAATAATGACACAAACATTCAAATGCACTTAAATAAAACGACTTACAAATTTTTCTTAATTTCTAATTAATTTTTGATGGCGCTCAGTACTGAACATATTTTACATATTAGTTCTATAAATAAACAACAATATTCTTCAATTTATAATGTCATCACACTAATAAATTCTTAACTTTCTAGCAGATTTTCAAAATATTTACAAAGCAGCAATAAAAAATTATAAATGTACGGACATGATGCATATTTTCATAATTTAATGTAAAAATGTACATAACAATAATAATAAACAAAAATAATACAAATGATGCTATGAGAATTTCCTTTTTAATAATTTAAGGTGAATAACACCAAAATTTTTCTAACTAATATTATTATGACTAAAGAAAGCAGGTCTGACATGTTCATAATAAATCCAGTTTTCACGTCTAGTTTCTAGCAAAAATATAAATTTGTGATTACGTATTGCACCTGACTCTTCTTTATATGAAAAACACTGAATAGTAGTTTGGAAAATTATTGTTAGCTCTGTTTTCAGATTTGATAATATACGTATGCAAATTAACCTTGGATTGAGTACGAGAAGTTTGGCCACAAAATCCTTCGCCTGGGCGGAAACGTCCTCGAAGAGTTCCTCGGGGAAGTCCACCTCACCCAAGGAAATATTTTGAAAGGTCTCTTGATCGGTTTCACCACCGAATGGAGAGAAGCCCGTCAAAAGAACGTAAGTTGTTACACCCAGCGACCTGCATTAAAATTAATTGGACTTTCAGATTAGGGAATCGA
>JAAAKG020140734.1:0-12034 GCA_010014905.2 Druon quercuslanigerum
GGAGGTGTTTTAAGGAATAGGAAGAGGGTGAATGAAAAATGTAAACCCTTAGGGGACACATTAGAAGCTTCCACTAATTAATCTTATTTGTTGGAAATTCATATTTTTGTTTTAAAATTTATATAATCATATTTTCTTTGATAGATTTTGCTATTAGTTTACAAATGAATATATTTAGATTGAAATTTCAACTACATTGATAAAGTCGTTAATTTTAAATAAATTTAACTTTTTTGTTTGAAATTCGTCCTATTGACAAGAAAATTCATCTTTTGTGGTTGAAAACTCGTCTTTCTTGTTTAAAAATAAAGTTTTATGTTTAAAGATTCAGCTGTCTTAAAAAAATTGGCCTTCTTGGCTTGAAAATTGAACTTCTTGGTTGAAATTTAAACAACTTTGTTGAAAATTTGTCTTTTGGGTAAGAAATAAACTTTTTTATTAAAAAAATCATCTGTGGGGTAGAAAATCTTGAAATTGCACATGTTTAGATTTTTCATAAAGAATTCAATATGGTATTACCATTCATTTCATTTAAAAGATTCTATTCCTCTATTATTCCCCTATTTTTGTTTACAAAAACACCCAATTTCCCGTGTTTAAAAAAAAATTCTGGCAAGTTACTTTTTTTGGGGAGGGAGGCTAATATAAAAATACGCTCAACAACAAGGGGGTTGGCAGATGTTCGAAAATAACTAAAAATTGATACATTTCTTTTTGGCGGCGACTGGGCCCTGATTCTTTGAGATGTTAGATATATCACTTGATCCAATTAGCGAAGAAGTTGACAAATATTTTTCAAGAAAAAGTAAAGAAATAGTGATATTAGACGAGATTTACGAGAAAATAGTCTATTGAGTATCATTTTTTTACAAATATTAGCAAAATAGTGTTCTCGTTCAAAAAAAGAGTAAAATATTTCTCAAAAGTGTGGTAACTCTAAGGCCTGTCCTCACCCAGTTGTCATTCTTGTCTCTTCAATTCTTAAATATTGTAAAATATAGCAAAAGAGGCTAGAGGAAAAAATTCCTTTAACATTAAACTACTATAAATAAAGGTATTTCCATAATCCCTTAATTAGAATTTGTTGGACAGATATCCCTTTCAGTCTTTGCATTTTGGATAAGATGTCATGAGGGCCATTGTGATTTTCATATGAAATGGAAACTGGGCTGAGCTAGTGATAAATTTGAGATGTGACATCACATCGCGTCGCGGAACGCAAAACCAAGATTAATAATGACGAGAACGTAAAGGGACATCCTTGACCAAAGCCAGCCGTTTATCATGAGTCGGCCCATTATGCTTATGAATATAAACGTACCCTCGGGGTTCTCGACGATAAATGCCACTGCTAGACTGAGCAACTTGCTGGATCTCGGAATTCCAGCAACGCTCGCAAAACTGCGAGAAATGGGCTAAAATGCCTTTTCGAGTTCACACAAAAGAATAATTAAATTAGATTAGGCTATGCATAATTTTCTCAAAATTACACTGTAGTGCTAATCATCACAAAAGCGTTTAACAAGCGGTCAGCTTTTTGCCGCTTCCGTTGGCCTGTTATCAATGAATAAGCTCAAAAGTTCTTTTTTTTAGTAATCCTCTCATATTTGTACGAAGAACACATTTTCGACTCAGTTTAAAAGTTCATGATGAAAAAGTGATGTTCCTTTTTAACATTTGGGTATTTAGGGTTAATATATTTAATTTTAAACTATAAGACATTCATCTAGCTGTAAAAGTTTTCTTTTAGTGCAACGCAGAGCTTTCTTACTTCGAATGTCTTTTTTTTTAGAAAGAAAGCTTTTTCCAGTATAGATTTAATTTTAAAAATGTATTTATAGCTCCATCTATTTTGAAAAGACGTTAAGATTATATGTTGCTCTCTGATGATAATACAGATTCCTTGAAAAATTTGACTTTAAAGACCTGCAAAAATAATGATTGTATTTCTGAGAAAGGATCTTAGAATTAAACTTTTCTGCAGAAGATCCTCTCACTTCGCTCCACTGGAAATCGAACAACACAATTTGCGATTTCCAATCGGGTGCTTTCCCATTAAACTATTAGAAATCAAAAGAAGAATTTTTTCAGAAATATAAACTCTTTCAAGTCAGGTGTTACATTTATTTTACGAGTAATTTATAGGAATCTGTATTATCATCAGACGGTTAGCATCAATCTGTGTATATGCCATTCCACAATCTGTGAACAAAAAATTAGAATTATCGATCAAGTTAAATGAGACTGTGAAATATCTTCTACAATGATCGATAGTAACTACCTCTGATGATAAGACAGATTCCTTTGAAAAGAATTATTTTTTCGATCTCTCGAGTATCTTAAGGGAAAAGCACATGGCCGGTAATCGGAAGCTCTGTGATTCGATTCCCACCGGAGTGAAGGAGATCTTTTTTAGAATAAATTTAATTTAAAAAAATTATAATTCATAACTCCATATAGTCTAAAAAGACTCTAAGAATTTCTGTTATTCTCTGATGATAATAGAGATTTCTTGAAAAATTTACAGCATCCTTATTACAATCCGGTAGATCTCGACAGATTTTTTGACGAAATTGTCAATTGAAAATATTATTAAAATCTTGGTTTTTTCAGTCTAGCAGGTTAGTAGTTTTAGTTTACAGTAACAATATTTGTATGTCTATCATGTTCTTTAAATTTGGTTTAAAATAATTCTTTTAGTTAAAAATTCAACCACTCGTTTCGAGGATGAACTTCTGTATTAAAAATTAATTTTCTTCTTAGTCGAAGATTCATCTTTTTCGGTAAAAATTAACGTCTTTATTAGAAAATGTAACTTTTTTGTGAAAAATGCATCGTTGTTAATAGAAAAGTAATCTTTTTAGTTGAAAGTTTTTTTTTTTTTTTTAATGTTTGAAGTGTCTCGTCACCCCAAAATTCGAAAATTCAGTTCTCCCAATTTTTCGTAAAGATTTGATAGACCCAAAAATTTAAATCTTTGTTTAAAAATTTGACTATTTTGTTGATTAGCCTTTTTTTATTTGTGTAAAATTTTTTTTCATATGAATATCGAATAATTAAATTCTTGGTTGCAGAATTATCCGTTATGAGCTGAAAATTCAACTATTTGTTTGAAAATTACACCAGCTGGTTAAAAATCCAACTAGTAATTTGCAAACTTAACTATTTGGCATAAAATTAACTTTTTGTTAATATTAAGCCTGAATATCACCTGTTTTTTTAAAGTAATCGACTTCTTAGCTTGGAAAGGTAACTTATCTTAACTTAACTCTCCTGCAGAAAATTTTATTAATTAGTTAAGAACTCATTTATTTGGATCAAAATTTGTCTTTTCTTTTAACATTCAATAGATTGAACATTGTTTTTTTTAGTTCAAAAGTAATTTTTGAGACTGTCAATTTTTTTATTTCATTTTTAGTTGAAAATTTACCACTTTTACTTAAAAACTCCTGCATTTTTAAAATTTTTTCAAATTTCTATATTTTGTAGCTTAAAATATTATATTTTTTAGTTGAAAATTCAACTATTTGTTTAAAAATTCTTGCATTTCGTATACAAGTCTTCTATTTCATTATATTCATATTTTTGTAAAAATTAAACTTTTTTTCGTTAAAAATTCGTCATTTTTTATTAAAAATTGTTTTTTTTAGTTCAAATATAATTTTTGTAACTGAAAATGTAACTAATCCTTTTTTCAAGGCTTATATTTTTTAATAGAAAATTCAAATATTTGTTTGAAAATTTGAGTAATTCATTGAAAGCTTAATTAATTGGTAGAACATTGAATTATCCTATAAAATGCACATTTTTTTCTCATAAATGCATTGCTTTGTTAAAAGTTCTTCTTTTTTTAATTCATTCTTTTTTAGCAGAATTTTTTACTGTTGGGAATTAAATTTTTTGGACTGAAAATTTACTTATTCTATTTTTAGTTAAAAGCTTACATTTTTAGTGGCAAATTAAACTATTTTTTTTTAAATAACTATTGTTTCTTTATTTTTGTTATTTTTTCATTTTCTAGATGAAAATTAAACTGGCTTGTTGAAAACTTAATGGTCTTGTTAAAGAATAGTTTTTTTACAAATTAAAATCCTTTCTTTTTTTTGCGATAACATTTTTTGAACAAAAATTTAATCAATCTATTTTTGGTTGAAATTGTATCTTATGTTAGTTAAAAATTTAACTGTTTGGTTAAAAATGTACTTTTTTTTATAATTCGCCTTTTATGTTGAAAAATTAATTTTTAAAAAGTCGGAAATTCGTCTTCTACAAAACTTGCCTACATATTTAAGGATTCAACCATTTTTTCAAAAACTCTGATTTTATTTAAGTAAATTCAATAGGTTTAATATCGTTTTTCTTTTAGTTTAAAAGTCATTTTTTTAAAGAAAATTTTGCTATATCATTTTTGTTGAAAACTTATTTCTTTTAGTTAAAAATTCAATTTTGTTGTAATATTTATTATTTTGTAAAAAATGTAAGTATTTTATTAAATTCACTCTATTAAATTCGTCCCTTTTGATTAAAACTGAGTCCTTTTTGGATTCAAATGTAATTCTTCAACCTGAAAATTTACCTATTTCGTTTTTCGTTAAAAGTTTATATTTTAAGCCGGAAATTTAACTAGTTGTTTAAAAATTCAACTATTGTGTTTAAAGTTTAGTTATTTTGTATAAAATACAATTATTTTATTAAACTCATCTTTTTCAATCGAAAATTCAACTATTTTTTTACAAATTTTTAAAAGTTGTTAAAAGTTCCATTTTTATTGAATTTTGGTTTGTTTAACTAATCCGTTTTCGGTTGAAATCTTATATTGTTTAGTAGAAATTTCAACTATTTTTTTCTTTTCTAGTTAAAAATTGAACTGGTGTAAAATTAGTGCATTTTGTGGATAAATCGCCTAGATTGTTAAAAAATTAATCTTTTGAAAGTTGATTATTCGTCTTCTGATAAAAAATTAATCTGTTTGGTTAAAAAATCATCTATTTATTTAAATTTTTTAGCTGTCTGTTTAAAAATTGAACTATTTTCTTAAAAGTTTTGTTATTTTATAGAGAATTAAAATATTTTAATAAATTCACCTTTTTGTTGTCGAACATTGAAATTTTTTTTAAAATTCTTCATCATAATTTAAAAATTTTTTTCTCTTCTGGTTGAAATATAAATATTGAAACAAGATCAGGAAAAAATTATTTTTACGAGCTGAAAGTATATTGTTCTCGCTGCTCTACAGAGCACTTTTTTTTATTCCAATTATACGTCTAGTGAGTTCAGCGTTGTCCATAGGGTTGTATATATATGTTATTAGTCAACACACACATTGACAAGAACTCAGGTAATAATGGCCTTAACGAAGTAATGATCCACAGCTCCTCGACTAAAAATCTGAATAGAAATATTCCTATACAACCTATTCAGAGAGGAATTTTTTGTTTTCTAAAATTCAATGTTTTCATTCGAAATATTTTGCTTTCATTAAAATTGAAAAATATAACCAGCTCTAGAATGATAGACTTTTTTTAGAAATGTATACTATGGAACTATCACTACGACATCTATTTTAATTTTTCTATACTGAGTTTCAGTTTTCAGGATTCCAGTGTCATTGAAAAAAATTAGAATGAAAATAATAATTGTTATAAAAGTGTATACAATTTGAAATAATTTAGTAGTAAAGTTTAACATATTTTTTCGAAATTTAGTATTTACTGTAAGTAAAATATTCTGAATGAGTCTCTCCCGTAATTTGGAAAAGCAGCGGTTATAGCAAAACATCGAAAAAAGATTTTTTTTACATCGTTGGTGTCGCAAAAGAAACCCGATTATTCAAATCATTTTTTAAACATTTTTAATAACTTTTAAAATAATAATTTTAAAATTTTCGGAAAATCGCGTTAACTGCAAAGATTAGCGATTTGTTGATTATGAAAAGGACCGTATGTACTTACGGTATTCTTCGCAATTATCCAGTCCCGAGAAAAAAAGTTTGAATTTCGGAAAAAGCCGTAACTGCATTTTCTAAAAATAGAAAATTGTAAAAAAAATAGGTTTGATAATTCATTTCAGTTGTTTTTAAAAGTAAGCCGATCACATAATAATTTATTTGAGTTTAAAAACTTTACTAAATTTATTATTCAAATTCATGGTAAACTAAGTACTTTATTACAGGCTTGACATTAAAAAAATCTATTTTGTAATATGTTATTCGATTTAATAAATAAACAATATTATTAATTCCGCTAGTATTTCGTGTTAAGAAAAAAAGTATAACTTCCAAATTATTGAAATTTATAACATTAATATCTACTTGGTTAGTTTAAATATGAGTTAAAAAACGTAAATAATTATTAATATTGATAATGTCAATGTTGAAAAGTATTTAATTTAATACATTTAAAATTGAAAAATTTTTAATTGAAAGACATTACCATTGCAGAATTTTTAATGGTAAATATTGAACATTACACTATAAAATATTCTAAATTACATACTTTTTAAATCTAATGTAAAAAAATTGAATAAATCATCATTCCAAATTTTCATCATAAAAAAATTATCAATTGTATCTTTAAAATTGCAGAACTTTGAAATGCATATCTTTAAAATGTAATTGGTTAAATATATAATTTAATGAATATGTGATTTTTAGGTTTTACAATTAAAAATTAAGTTTCTTTAATGATTTTGATTTCAAATTTCATCAATTTGGAAAATTTAAAGTTCAAAACTTTAGATAAATATTCAAAATTGAAGAGTATTAATTTGCAAATCTTTAAAACTAAAGCCCTTAAAATTGAACTTTGAAAAAAATTTCAGTCACACAACTTTAAAATATAATTGTTTGAAATTAGGTAATTTGTTATTTCTTTTTTTCAAAATTAAAGATTTTCCATTTCAACTCTTTAAAAAATACTAAATAGTACTCATTTTTAAAAATTTTTAATTAAAAATTTAAAAAGTATTATTCATAATTTTGATTTAAAAGATGTATGTTATTTATAAAACTGTTTTGAAAAATGAACATTCGCGAAAATCAGCTTGTACAAAATAATTGGACAGAAAGAGTTAAAATAAGAGAAATATGTTTTCAAATAACGCTGTAAATATTTTTATGGGGGACAGATATATTTTAGTTAAAAAAAGAAAGAATCAATAAAACCGCTTCGCTTTTATTTCTTCAATATTTATCCGACCTTTTTATACCACCAGGATCCAATATGTTTCGAGTCCTTTGAGGATTCTTGATCAGGGAACTTTTAATAGGAAACCTATCAGGAATTACTTTATGTTATGCTAATATTAATTAAAAATCACAATCAAATTTAAAGTTATTTACTAAGAAAATATCAAGATTTGTCTATCTTCGATATTTATGAGTACCTTAAAAAAAATTTAAACTTAAGTTAACTACTTTATCCAACATCTTCAGAGTTTACTTAACTTTTCATTAGTTTGAAATATTTAATGAAATTAAAGTCAAGAAGACTTTAATTTCAATCCGTAATAAAAACTTTTCATTTCGTAATTTTTTACTTTTATCTATTAAAAAATAAAAATTTATTGATAACAGATCACAAAAGTCAAACCTAGAAGAGTTTATTACAAACATTCTCAAAAGTTTATAAAATAAATTTTTCACAGTGTAATGTTGATCGAATAGATCTGTCAGTTAATAAGTTTCTTTTTAGTAAAACGGTTTTATTTTTTATTTTCCAGTAAAAATTTTATGAATTTATTTTGAATCAGTATTGCTGAAATTAATGCCCCTCTGGAAACCACACTTTTAATATGGGCCGGAATTCCATAATATAAATTTTTATTTTAAATAAATTAATTTTTTAAATATAAACATGAGATTTTTCTAAAATTTCTGTGAGTGTACGAAATTACATAAGAGAAGTCTACTTATGAGTAATTAAATTCCTATAAAATTTTTTGGTAAGAATTTATATTTACTGGAAAAAAGGAATTTTTTCTAAAAATTTAAAAATGAACGAAATTACGCAACAAAATTTTATTTTTCAAAAAGTACATCAGGTTAATATTAACGTGTGGCCCAAATCACACAAAATTTCCTATGCAGTTAACATGAGGAAAAGTACCGTAAAATTTCAAGTGCCGTTATTTTTTTCTATTTAATCGGAATCCTTTAGCTTTGTACAATTATGATATTTGGACTATGTTGAAGAAATATATCTAATCGAAATTTTTTTTCTTTAAAATTTACAAAAAAGCGGACACCTACTTTTGAATAAAGATTAGAATTTTCACAATTAATAACAAAATTTGGTCCAATTTTTACAAAAGGCGGATTTATTTATTAGAATGCACTTACTGGCAATTAAAACTAAAAATTTGAAACATTATAATATGGCTGTTTAATTTTTTTAGCTCATTATTTCTTTGTTTTGAAATATTCAAAATGGTAACTTATAAAATTCTCAAAAACTCGTTTTTTGCTATTTTCATAAAGTCACATAATTTTTACTAATTAAAAAAAAAGAAATACATGTTTGAACAGGTTTTAGTGACATTTAAAACTTAAGATTCTTAGAAAAGAGATCAGTTACCAACATTATATTATTTTATTTTGTAATATGAAAAAAGTTATCTTTCTTTCGTTATTATTTTATACTAATCTATTATTAATAAATTATTGTTTCAGGTTATCGCTATATTAAAAATTAGTTAAGTTGATTATCTCAATATCCCTAAATTCTTTTCGAAGATGTTTTTTTATATTTTGTCTAAATTAGTAAAATTCTGTAAATTTTGGAAAATAATAATGTAAAATCATTTTTACTTGAGTCAAAACTTCTAGATCAACTTCGAGCGATACAATTTATAACAATACAATTTTCTTTCAAATTTTGAATTTTGATTTTTCTTTAAAATTTGAAGATCTTAGGACGAAAAGCAAAGAAAATACGAGTTTTACGATTTTTTTTCTGTACCCTCATGTAACCTTTTAATTTTCGCCTGAAAAATTTTTTTTTATCGAGAAAAAAAAAATTAATTACAAAAATAATTGGACCACACGTTAATATTAACTGAGTTCGCATACAAAAGTAATAAAAAATATTAAAATTTTATTTTGTGGTGACAAAATGCAAAATACGACAAATGATAATTCGTCAAAAATTATACACTCTCAAAAAAAGTGAAAATGGTCTCTTTTTGAGCTTAAGGGTAGTTTTTATTTTATCCATAGAAAGCAATATTAAAAAAATTAAATATTTTGGAAGAGCGACATAGGCTATAAAAAATTTTTATATAGAAAAGTCGCTCTTCCAAAAAAGAGCTACAAGTTCCTCATGAATATTTTTTTAGTACGATGCGCAGTTTTTGTTTAAATTGTAAAAAATAACATTAAAAATGAAAAAAAAGATATTTTTCGAAGAAGAGGCAAAGCACGAAAAAAAAATTAAT
Organism: Druon quercuslanigerum; assembly: GCA_010014905.2. Classification (NCBI taxonomy): domain Eukaryota; kingdom Metazoa; phylum Arthropoda; class Insecta; order Hymenoptera; family Cynipidae; genus Druon; species Druon quercuslanigerum. Next base: position 9,433 of record JAAAKG020140734.1, read on the forward strand.
AGACAAAATTTGTTTACCCAAAACGGATATAAACATTTAATATTTATAATTTTTTGAATGGTGGAGTTAATTTGCTTTTATTCGTAAAAAATAAGATTAAAAATAAAAAAATTAAATTTCTGGAAAAAGGACTCTAGTATCAATGCTATTGCATATCATAAATCGTAATAATATAAATTTATTGAAATTATAGATTTTTTAGATTAGGTGAGAATAAAAATTAGTGCAAAATAACATAAAATATTAAAGTAATCATGATAAATAAAATTTGTATTTTTTTCTTTCAATTTCTGAATGAGCAATTTTAGGCCTTATTAATTAATTATAATTCACATTTTATATAATAGAGTTAGACATAATGTAGAAGAGTTCACATTTTTGACAAAATCGATTGCGAAACACGTGAATTGTGATGAAAATTTGTTCGTTAAAGCCGAAGGAGCTTTAACAAAATAGAATTCATATGCATTAAATTACTGTTGTAGATTCTTTGAACTTTAATTTAAAACGTGAACCGTGATGACAATTTGTTCTTTAAAGCCGAATGAGCTTTAACAAAAGAGAATTCACACTCTACAAATTACTGTTTTAGATTTTGTAACTTAAATTTAAACATTTCTGCGCACAAATGTTAGGGAAATATTAGTACAATGACCGAACATATAGCGCGAGCTTAATATAGGATTAATCTCAAAGCGTGAGATAAATATATTAGCGAGCGCGAAGTGTTAGAGTACCTTTTTTTATTGTAAAGAACCCGTTCAGAAATTTCGGGTTGTCCCTGGTTGGGGATAAATCTGACAGAATCTGGCCCCGGCCGGGCAACCCAGGCAGGGCCAGACTAGAAATGAAACACATAATCAGATCAGGGCCAGACAAGGGTAGAGATAACGAAGGCCTGAAATAACTCCGACCATGCCTAGTCCATTATTATTTATTTCATAAAAAAGTGAACAATTAGTAAGGAATATAAAAGTTTATTATTTAAATGTTTGAAAACATTTATAATTAAAAACATAATAATATAATATTTTGAAAAGAACTGAGCACTATCAGGTATTATTAAACCTACAAAATAATACTTTTTGTTTTTTAATTTCTTTATTGAGACAAATATTGAAAGAACTAAAAATTAGTTGAATATTGACTTATAAGGACAAGAAAAAATTTTAAAAATAGATCATTTTAATTTAGAATCAAACTATTATCTACGGAGGGTAGTCCAATGTGGCCCCGACTAGGACCAAGACTGTAACCATGATCAGGGCCACCTTGCGCTAACCTGATCGGGGCCACGGGTGCAGAAAATCATACAACAAAAGTGTATTCAAAAATAATTACATGCCCATCAAAAAGGATTTTATTTTAACTAGAAGGAACAACAGAAGTTTAGCTTTGAACAAGTGCATCCCTATCAAACAGGATTGTGTATTATTTATTGAAATTAATTTTTTTGTTTGATAAAAAGCTTTAATGAATTAATTAGAAAAATTCATCATTGTTCCGAGATCAAAATTTTTTTTTGGTTTACCAAGAACCGAAATTTTGAGACCAGTAAAAGAACCGGAAACTAGAGAACAATACAGAGTCTATGGTTGTACAATTCCCAGGAGGAAACGAGAAACAGAGCATGATTCTGTTCAACAATATCTAAGAACCTTGAAAGTTAATTTCTTAATATCTAGCGCAGGCTGCAATGACATTACAGAACAGTAAAAATGTTTTTCTGGCTGTCTCAAAAAGTTGAGTGCTAGGTCTAAAGAAATTACTAAAATATGACCTCCTTTAAGATCGACTGGTACAATCAACATGGGAAAAACTTGTTTGGGAACATGCACTGTCACTGTTGCTATCTAGTGAATGTCTGAGTGGAAGGTCGAAGCAAACTGTCTTTGTCACTATATTAATTTATAAAGCCTACTCCAAAGTTTATTTTATTTCATTACAGTTTGCACTCAGTTCAACAGAGGGGTTTTTTCGATGCTGGGTGCTGTCAGTCCTGATTCGTTCGACACACTGCACTCCTACAGCAACACCTTCCAGATGCCTTTTGTGACACCTTGGTTTCCAGAAAAGGTAAGACAACATTTAGAGAGGCTAAACAACAAGATGAATCGAATTTTTTTTATTGCTGAAAATTCCTTAGAGTAGTGCATTCTGGCCACCATGAAATTTCAATTTAATAACTCGGACTGATTATCTCAAAAAGGTTATGATTATTTTATTGGTAATTTTTAAATTCGATGAAAATTATAAATCTTGTTCGAATTATGATTAGGTTTGCTTAAAAATTTCCATTTTTCATGTAAAATTCTAACATAACCTTAAGGTTTACAAAATTAATTATCTGTTTTAGAATCTAATGATTTTTTTATTAAAATATGTCATTTCTGACAAAAAACATTAAGAATATCGTTCATACTTGTACATTTTATTATTTCAAACGAAAATCAATGGATAGGGGAATGTCGTTAGAGTTGGGCCACTTTTTGATTATTCTCTGTATCTTTTTCAAATATTTAAATATTCCTAAATTTTTTTTTAATCGGAAGTTCAAACCTTTATCTGTAACTTATATTTATGGCAACTTGCTGCGATATCG
>JAAAKG020140735.1:0-12034 GCA_010014905.2 Druon quercuslanigerum
TATAAGTGTTTATAAGAATTAAAACGGGTTTTCTTCTGACCTTGAGAATTATCATTTACTGATGTTTTTTGACAAAACTTTGTCATGCAATAATATTTTTAATTTTATTAACAACTTATATAAAGAAATGCACATTTTAGGCCGTTTAAAAAAACGCTTTTTCTGCTGACCTTGCTAAAATTATATTGACAATAATGTTTTTTATTAGAAAATTTGCTATGCATTAATATTTGTTAATTTTATCAAAAAATTATTTAAAGAAATTTACACATAACGCGTATGTGAGTGAAGAGAAATAGCTTTTCTTCTGACCTTGTAAAAATTATATGGCTGATAATGTTCCTATACAAAAATAAAACAATGTATGCAAAGAAATGTGTATTGCAGATATTTATAGGGGGAAAGAAATCGGGTTTTTATGTTTTTTTTTGGTAAATTTATTTACAATGAATTTTCTAGATAAAATGGGACACGATATGAATTAAAGTAAAGAAAAGAAAATCATTGGTTTTTGAAAGGGGTACAAAATTATCTATACAAGTTTTTAGATTTTTTGGAAAAATAGATAATTCAAGTTTTCATTACACGATAAAAAATCAAAAATTCCATTTTGTGGTTAAAATATGCAGGATAACAAAAAGATGAATAAAAAACGTGTTATTTGAAAAAAGATGTACAGATTTCTTGATAATCACTTCTTGATAGGACGCGCAGTTTCTGTTTTATTCGTGAAAAATAACATTGAAAATAAAAAAATTAAATTTTTCAAAAAACGACACAAGTTAAGAAAAAAACTTATTTAACAAAAATTTTACACCTAAAACGTATCTGCAAATTTTTTATGAATCACTTTTATAAGGATGCCTTGTTTTAATTTTAATCAGAAAAATATAATTTAAAATAAAAATGAAAAATTTGTGGAAAACGACAAAAGTTACGAAAAACGAATTGATAGACAAAAGTTGTTCACACAAAAAAGTGATACAAATTTGTTATGATTTATTACATTCTCATCAATTATGATTAAGAAAGTATTATAATTGTCCGAAATTTGAAAATACATATTCAAATTTCGAAACGAACGACGCAAAACACGAAAAAAATTCTGAAAGTGAAATTAGAGATTTTATAAAATCCTACACTATTTTTCTATAGGGCTCTTTATTTTGTTTTCATTTTTCAAAAGTAGTATGCAGAAAATAGAAAATTAACATCTTGAGAAAATGTTCAACGTAAAATACGGGAAAAAGTTTGTGTAGCATTTTTCCTCGTTTTTAGTTTATTTATTGAAATTGATGTGAAAAAATCGAAAATTTCAATATTTACGCCAAAAGACGCTAGTTACGTAAAAATCTAAAAGAAGATTTGTAGGATATTTTGTTTTATCCATAAAAAGTAATATAGAAAAAAATTCTACTTTTAAAATAACAACGCGATGCATAGGGAAAAATGTCCGAAGAAAGGATTATAGTTTTTGCATTCTCATAATTTATGTTTGAGAAAGTATTAGAATTATCCGAAATTTGACACCACACTTTCAAATTTATAACCAAATGACGCAACGTACGAAAAAAGTCTCAATAACAAATTACAGCTTTTAAAAATCCTAAAAAATATATTTGAACCATTGTTTTTATTTGTAGTAAGTAATATAAAATTGAAACTTTCATTATTACATAAAAAATCGAACGCGTAGCGCGAGTGTCACGATGAAAGGGTGTACCTTAAAGCCTACAGTGCTTTGAGCAACTTAATTTCAACCTGTACTTAATTAAGTATAAAATTCACACTTTGAAGGCGCATGTAAATACTGCGATTTTAAAAAGATCTTTTTGATAAAGTTTTTTTCGAAAACATTATTGGCTATATAATTTAGCACGGTCAGAATAAATTTGTTTCTGTTTTTAAGCTCCTAAAATGTGCATTTTTTACATAAGTTGTTTAGAAAATGAACAAATAATAATGGGTGTTAAAATGTTTACTGAAGAAAGTTGCAATTTAAAACTAATCACACAAGTCAAATTAAAAAAAAACCTCCATGTTAAACTCCCAACCCCACGCCTCTACGCAAATCACGTTTTTAAAACCTCAGGTAAAACTCCCAGCCCCATGATAAAACTCAACACCACGTAATGCCTCTATAATTATTCTTTTTAAGTGATTACATTTTACAATTTAATATTCAGAATTATTATTAATCGTCTATTTCGCTTTTGATGAGGTCCTCAATATACATTTGAGTGAATTTTTCTGAATACAGGCAAACTCGTCATGAGCGACCTCTATAAATATTATCCGATTTATCATTCCTTCACCGTGGTTGATTTTGAACCCAGAAGAAAGAAATACAGTTCTTTTTTATTTATTTCGAGGTTTCCCCTCGGTTATTTTAAGTCAAAAATAATACAAAATCGTACAAGGCATTTTTGAGAAAAAGGATTGTTTCATTTTTAACGATTAAAAATCTCAATTTTGTCGTCAACGACGGAAAATATGAAGAGCTGCACACAGTCAAAAGCTGTTTTTCTATATGAAATGTATCAAAATATACTCTTATTAGATATTTGTCTCGTTCGTTTTGACAATATTCCCAACAAATAAAGCAAATCGATAAAAATTGCAAAAAAGCATGTCTTTGGATTAATTTCAGCATTAATTTTGAAGACTGCTCGTTTTTAGTTAATCAAAAATGAGCAGAACATGTTACATTTTTATCTTGTGTAATTTAGCATATTAGAAAAATATAAAAAGATTCTAGTAGAGTAGATAGTAGATAGATTTTAGTTGAGATTATCTTCAGATTTATTTCAGATTATGAATTAAGGTAGGAGCAGGTAAGAAATAAGCAGGAAATACCTTCTGCTTTCCTCAAGCTGGACAGCTGTATAGAGATGAAACAGAAGGGCAATGAAACCATCAAATTTGCGTCTACTCTACCTCCACTCGGTCGAAATTGTTATTTCAGTGAGATTATGAATCAGCTAAACGTATCTAGATGTGCACCTTTCGGATTCTCTAAAGCTATATGCCGCCCGGTAGCAAGACCTTTACCTGACCGCCCGTGTGCAACATTTATGACCTTTTTTGTGATATTTTGCTAATACACCTGTACTTTGAAAGGCAGTTTGCAAAGTAGTCTAGGCGCCAAGGGGGTCCCCGCGACCTTTTTAATTTACATGGACTTTGATAAGTGTTTTTTATGTGTATTTTCATGTATTTGTTATAAACAAATAATTATTTAAACAATTAAAAATGCATTTTTTGCGTACAAAAAAATTGCATCGTTTTCTCTGAGTGATTTTAGAAAGAAAAGTTTCTTACAAATTTTTTTTTAGGACCCTTAGTTTTTGAACAAAAAAATGTCAAACTTTCGAAAAAAGCGATTTTCGCCATTTTTGAGCTTCAATTGCTCTCGATAGGATTGACATTTTCGAATTCTGTTTACAGGTATGAAAAGTTTAAGTTATGATCTACAATCAACAATAACTCGATACTCCAAAAAATTTTGTCGTGCATGTTTTTTTCGGCTCCAAAAAGCGCCGTTTGGCGGACCGCGAAATACAGCGTGGCCGTATCGAGCACCTAATAAATAGGCCACCGGCCTTCCGCCATATGCAATAGCGCTGGCTTGCGGGCCGCTAAACGGCGCTTTTCAGAGCCGAAAAAAACATGCACGATAAAATTTTTTGGAGTATCAAATTATTGTAGATTGTAGATCATAACTTGAACTTTTCATACCTGTAAATAGAATTTGAAAATCTCAATCCTATCGAGAGCAGTTGAAGCTCAAAAATGGCAAAAATCGCTTTTTTCGAAAGTTTGACATTTTTTTGTGCAAAAACTAAGGGCCCTACAAACAAATTTGTAACAAACTTTTCTTCCTAAAATCACTCAAAGAATACGATGAGTTTTTTTGTACGCAAAAAATGCATTTTTCATTGTTTAAACAAGTATTTTTTTATAACTTTTTTTTACCAGCCGGACGGACATCCCCCATCGATATTCGTGTTCAGCGGGTGAAAATACATAAAAAACACTTGTCAAAGTCCATCTAAATTAAAAAGGTAGCGGGGACCCCCTTGGCGCCTAGACTGAAGGGCCATCATACTCCTCTGACTATTTAGCTTTTTAGTCGGTTCTTACGATACCTCCCTTATACCCTCAATTAACCAATCACAGCTTTTAATTTTTCTCCTCTGCGGCCCTGCTTATGCTATTGCACCTATTGTCATTGTTTACCCTGTTGCGATCATTCGAAGTTAATGTGTCGCAGCCGAAAAATCAGTATATGAAATAAAATTAAAAGCGCTAGTGCGATAAAAAAAATTATCAAAATGGACATTGCTGCCAAACGTCTAGTACACTAACACAAGAGGAAGACAATTTCTCGTCGTTATGGGCAACTACCCAGAGAAGTTTTCGACGGGACAATCGCACCACGCCACGTCAAGTCGCTGGGCGAAAACGGAAAAGGACATTCAGGAAGCAAGTCTTTTTGACAAATCTCGCAAATTTAGATGCAACACGGAATTGACCTTTCTGAAACAAGGAGGCTTAGGTACATACAATTTTTTTTAAGTCGACCTCTTGTAGAAAAGTAATCTTCTTGGCTGAAAATTTAATCATTTTGTTGAAAATTTGTGTTCTTTTCTGTGTTGCAAAAGTTCGATAAATACTGTTAGTGAATAAAACATTTTTTTTATCACTAGATTATAATTATTCAATTTCAGGTTTTAAAAGTCTTCATGTGGGCAAAACGCCTATAGAGCACCTTTTTGACCTTAGCTAATTGATTAATTGAAGTATCTGATAAAAAATGCAAGTAGGTTAAATGTACTAGTGGTTGCACAAACAGCTTTTTTCTCACATTTAACCCTTGTGTTACTAACCAGGTACCCAGGTACCCAACGACGTAAATTTGGTTAAATTAATTTTTCCCTGAAAAAATTGGCCAAAACCCTGCCGGATCCCCACGATATAACCGATTTTACACCGAATCATGCATTGAAAATTTATTTTTTATTTTTTAACCAATAAAATTTTAACGTTAGTACACGTATAGCCTAACCGGATACCCGAGTATCCCTATACAAAAATTATGGAATCTGTGCATTATATCATAAAATAAAAAATATTTTGAGTCTATAAAGAAGTAAATAACTATTAATAAATTAAATATAATATGTGTAATTCATTTTAAATTGTTTATATAGTAGATTTAGTGAGTATAATAATAATAAGAATTACGTTTGACAAAACTGTTACATTGTTACAAAAAAAAAAAATTATGGTATTTTTGATTTTTATACACTAATAAAAAATTAATGAAATTTATACATTTTAATATATGTATTTTAATAATTCATTCAAAAATATTTATGATTGTTGATGGCATTCTAAACATTTAGTGATTTTTGCTGCATGTTCATCACAGACTGGCTTTCCGCATACATCGCAGTTTTTTCGTTGCTTCCTTCGTTTGCGAATAGGTTGCTTGTTGCAAATGTAGCATGATCCAGTTACAACTTTTCTGCCAGTGTTGTCTCGTTATTGATGGTCACCAGCAACCTCCACCGTAATTGATCTTTCGAAGTCGCAATTGACCGCCATTTTTGTTGATTCGTGTCTCATAATTTGCTGATTTGAAGCTCGATTTTCGATCATCGGCATTGCTAGTACTTCTGCAAGTTGTCGCAAAAAAAATCTTCTTCAATTGGTTTTTTAGGAATCATCTTATTATTTTTATAATAAACGAAGTAAGCAGCAGGAGAGGCAATATCAAGGATGTTGAAGAAAAAAGCCAGTGGCCATCTGCACGTTCGTCGTTGCGTCCCTGCCGCACATTTGATCCATAGTACCGACAACGGCTTTCGCTTTATTATAAAATAAAATCATTTCTGGTTACCCGGGTATCCTGGTTAGTAAACAACGAAAGTTTTTTTGGTTGGTAACAAAAGGGTTTAGTTGTAGTACACACTTTATTTTTATATTTTTTCTAACAAATGTTTTCATTTTTCAACTGTGTTCGTACTGCTAAAGTTATTTTTTAAATTTAATTAGAATTTTAAGTGGATTTTTGAAGAAAAAAAAGGTTTTTCGGAAAAGCTTAAGAAAACACCAGTGGCCGCACAAGATTCTTAGCAGTCGGTCAGCATGTGTCTAAAAGTCGGAGAGCTTTTTACTAATAATTTTTCTATTTTTTTATAATGTGTTCTTCCATGAAAATGCTTAAAATTATTGTAAGCGTGATTGCTAGTCACATTTTTTATAAGAACAATCGTAATTGTTTAAACTTTTTTTTTGCAATAATTTAGAATTAGTGGTTATTTCAATTGTGCTTTTTTCCTTTATCATCCGAATTGTTGTACATATTTTGTAAACAAGTGAAATAAGCGTATATAAAACTTTGGCCTGGAAAATATTTTTTTTGCACTTAAGCTACTTCAAATTTTTGTTAAAGAAGTTTGCAACAACTTTTTCTATGTTAAATTAACAATAGGCAATTGTTGTTATTCAATTCCAAGGGGCACATCATTTTCATGAACAGGGGTGGGCAAAAGTTTTCGCACACTTCTTTTTTGATGACTGAATTTTAATTATATCAGAGATACAACATTTTCTCTTTACAGGGTTGACTGCTTAGAAATTCTGTATAAAATGAACCCATAATAAAGTCAAATTTTCTAGTTTCTAAGTACATATTCCAAAAATAGCGTAAATTTCAATTTTTTTACATTTTCAATAACTTCAGAAATAATGAATATTTTTCAATGTTCTGGTGCTTATTTTGAAGCTATTTTTCTCACCGTATCACAACAGCTTATGAGTATAAATAGTAAAAAAAAACGCTTATTTCGAATTGAAAGAACTTGAATTTGTAAATAAAAAGTTGAGAAATTTTCAAAACATCTTATATGCAGGCAAATTATGCAGGCAAATTAGAATAAAAATTAAATGAGTATATTTTTCAGAGAATTTCATAGAAAGATCATGATTACATCTTTCATATATTTTACATATTTATGTTACCAAAAAGAATATTGCAATTTTTTCAACTTTTTTCTTAGAACTTCAAGTTCTTGCAATTCGGAAAGCGCATTTTTAAGAATTATTCCCATAAGCTGTTGTGATACGGTGAAAAAATAGCTTTAAAATGAACCCAAGAACATTGAAAAATGTTGATTATTTCGCAAATTATTGAAAACTTAAAAAAGAAACATTGAAGTTTACACTATTTTTGCAATGTCTACTCAAAAACTAGACAAATTGTCCTAAACCTGGTCTCATTTTACACAAAATTTCTAAGCAATCAACCTTGTGAAAATAAAATTGTGTGTCTCTCGTATATTTAAAATAAGGAAAACTTAATCAGTTATTAAAAAGGCGTGCAAAAAATTTTGCCTATCCCTGTATTTAAAAATGTTCTAATGCTTGTTGAACAACATTTTTTCTCATCTGGAAATACTTTACATTGTTGTGAAAATTATGGTCAGTAACATTTTTTATAAAAAATTAAAAATTGTAATTTTTATAAAACATTCTTTTGGAACATTTTGGAATTTGTGGTTCTTCAATTAAGGATTTCTCTTCATCATCAGAATTTACGTAAATATTCTTGAAAAGAAGCCAGGAGCCATTCTATTCGTAAAAATACAAGAATTTCTTATTCTATAACCAAATTAAATAAGTAAATATAAAACTTTGAATTTTTGATCTGCAAAATAATTTTTTTGCACTATGCTTTGAATATTTCAATGTGAAACTAAAAATAAATAATTTTTATTATTTATTAATGTAATTTCAAATGTCACGAAATTTTCATGTAGTTGAAAAAGCCATTTTAATTATCTATTTCTGTAAAATTTCTATGAATGACAGAACATATCCATCAATTTCCCAAAAAGTAGACATTCTTAAATTGAATTTGGGTAATTTATAGTAAGTTACTATAAATTACCCTTGAAATTACCGTAAATCGTGCTTCTTTTATACTAAATATAATCTGGGCTGAATTTATGACTGTATTTCGAGCAATGTCAGAAACCATCCATTTGTTATAAAGAATATCGTATGCGCTATAGGGAAAAGGGAATTTTTAGACGAGTTTATATTTTTAGTTCTACAAAAGTTTGGAAGATGGACATGATTAAGTTAATTTTTTACAAGAATTTTTGAAGAAAAATGTACTTTCATTCGCTTTTGCGAAATTTTTAAAGAGACAGAATTAACTTAACTGTTCTCGTCTTCTAAGAGAATGTGTGAATAAAAATTTCGTGTTATGTTCAACTCTACAAACTTTTTAAAGATGGAACCAAATCGCTAAATTTTTTTTTTCAAGAGGATTGATAAATAAATATGTTTACAAACTTGTTAATATTTTCGTAATTTACTAAATTTTTTTGGCCATTTTAAGTCTTTTGTGGAGAAAAATGTACTTCTTAGTGAGGTTGATAAGTTTTTGAAAGAGTTCTAAGTTTTGCGTAATTCAAAATTGTTTTAAAAAATAGTTTAAATAATCTTTCTTCCAACAAACCATACTTACTAGAGCGTTTCAGTTAAAATTTACAAAGTGTTTCGTTAAGAAATTCGTTATGAGCAGTCAAACATTTTTTTCATAAGCTTGGCTGGACATACCGAACTTTCTGGATGACTAACCCATGCCTTTTTTCAACTGCCACAATGTATATTCAAGAATTAACCTCTATTTTGTCATTATAATAATATAATGGGACAAGCGCTGGGATAAACAATGAGATAAACGTGGACCAAGCTGGCAAGACCCAACTTCTGAAATTGATATTTCCTCTTTGGGATCTTCCAACCTTTTCCACCATATGTCTCATTGTTCTTTTAGATTGCAGAATTATATTTTATTTGACTATTATATTAATATAATGTTACAAGGTCGCTTTACGCGCTCGCCTACAACTCATACTGAAAACATACACTCATCAAAAAATGTCCTCTCCCTCTTGCCGCGTACGATATTTTTTATAACAAATGAATGATTTCTGACATTTCTCAAAAAACAGTTATGAATTCAGACCATATTCGATTTCGAAAAAAAGAAGCATAATTTACGGTAAATTTAAGGGTAATTTATGGCGAATTATCATAAACTACCCAAAATTCAATTTCACATTTTTCTGTAAATTGCCGGAAGTTTATGGCATTTTTGGTAACGTATGTCAATATTACAGGTGATTTATGGTAATTTACCATAAATTTCCAAAAATTCAATCAAAAAAAGTCCACAAATTTCAGGAAATGTACGGAAATTTTCAGTCATTTATTGTAATTTTACAGGTAAATACCGCAAATTACCATAAGCAACCAAAATTTTCTTTTAAAACATTTTAATACATTCCCGGAAATTTATGATTTTTTTTGGTAATTTATGGCAATATTACAGGTAATATATGGTAACTTAAGTATGGTAACTTACTCAAAATTCAATTTAAAAATTTCTATACATTTCCGGCAATTTTCAGAAATTTTTGGTAATTACGGTACTTTGATCAATTACATATCGTAACTTTCCATAAATTAAAGCCAAATTTTATTACCTGCAACCAAAATTTCCTGCTGAATGTTGTTACGGTGAGTGAGCTGATCATCGTAACGTGCTAGCTCATACTTACACTGAGAAAAAAGCTTGTTGGATCCAAAGAAATACATTTCTTTAACTGCATTTATTTGTATCAAGGAAATAGGATGTTTAAATAAATTTATTATTCTTTTGAAGTAATAAACTCGTGCATCATTTCAAAGAAATAATTTTTTGGGGGCTATTTCTTCATATAGGGTGTTCGTACGATTATTATAAAAGAATATTTTTCTAGGCTAATGAAGCAATTTATTCAGGCAAATGCTAGTTAATGTAATTGAAAGAAATATTCTTTGGGACTAGTCTAAGGAAGCTCCTATGTGAAATAAATATTCCTTTCAGTTATCTCGACATTCCTTCGATTCGTAGAAATATTTCAATTACTAAAGGATATTTTCAACAAGCTAAATAAATATTTCCTTCATATATGGTGCTGTACGATTTTTTTAAAAGAATATTTTTTAGCTGAATGAAGTAATTTTTTTACTTAAGCATTAATTTATGTGATTGGAAGAAATTATTGTTTGGGGTAATCCTACCAACGCCTTATGTGAGATAAATATTCTTTCTTTTATCACGATATTCCTCTGAATAATATAAAATATTCAGATAACTGGAGGACATTCTCGTTAATTTAAAGAGATATTCATCAGATATTAAGTCTCGATATAATTACATTTATTCATGCGTACATTAAACATTTTTCCTGATTTAAAACACATTTTATTCAGAAAATTTCGTTTTTTAAAAATATTTCACAAAAATATATTCCTATATATTCCCATCAAATTAAAAAAATGTCTTTTTTACACTTCCAAAGTTATCTTTTCTAGAAGATTGATAATTTTATTTACAATCAACTTTAAGCATTACTATCAATTCCTTAAAAGTAAATGAGCAGAAAAATTGCCGCATTATATTCATTCCATATATCAAAACTTATTCGAAATTTTGTCTTGTTCTCAAATTTTTTATTTATTACTAATCAATTATGATGCCAAACTATAACAATATTATATTTCAAAATAATAAATCGTTTGACGCGATTTGACTTAGTAAATTAAAAATATTGAATATAAATCGAAATAATTTATAAGCTAATATGTTAATTTTTTTGCATTTTCAAATAAGAACGCCCTACATCATTAACCTATGTAGCCATCAGCTTTATATTGCGCTTCATAGTTTTTAATTCGAAATATTAAAGTTATATTTAGAATAAAATACCATGTTTTACTGCCCATTCTTGGAAAACAAATACTTTTACGCATTTACTATTTGAATTTTCGCAAATACACGTGGGTGGAGAAACAAGCGCAATCTGGTGGCTGCTGCTGAGCTGGTTAATTTCCGTTTTCCGGTTTATCTCTTCTCGTAGCTCCTCGGGACCTAATGGCAACCGGCGTCTAAACCTCGCGTTACGATTTACTTTAAAAGTGGACATAATGGGGGACGAATACGTTTCAAAAACTTTGAGGGAATGGGGCCTGAACAAAGCGCTTATCGAAAGCTTCCAAGGCAAGTTTGAGTTTTAGTGAACACTCGTAATTAATACATTTTGGTAATCCATGCGTCGCTGCAGAATTTCTTACAGTAGAATTTTCAAGTAGAAACGACTAATCACTAACCCCTTAAATGAATTTTTAACAAAAAAGTTATTTTTAACCAAATAATTAAATATCCTTCTAGAAAAGACGATCGTTAAGCAGAATACACGGACTCCAACAAAAGTGTTGAATTTGTTAACTATAAATACGAATTTTCAACAGAGAGTTAATTTTTCATCAAATAGTTGAATGTTCAACCAAAAAAGACGAATTTTCTCCGGAAGTTAAATTCTAGAATTGCAAAGACATATTTTCTACAAAACCTTGAAATTTTTAATACGAAATTATAAATATTCAACATAACATAAATTATGAACAAAATTCTTCAACGTTCAACTAGAAACGATTAACTTTCAATGGAAAATAGGATAGTCAAATTCGTAGTAAAAAAATTGATTTTCAACCACAAAGAGACAAATTCTTAACAAAATAGTTACATTTTCAGGTGAATAGTAAAATTTTAGACTTTAATTGTTTCGAAAAACACTAATATTCATAATCTTCAACATTCAAAAAATATCTTATTTACTTTTATTTTAAAAATTTTTTCTATTGGCAATCGGGTCTTAAGGATATATGTAATTAACAATCGTGCATTATGTATAAATTAAAACAATGATGGCAAACGTTTCGACCACGGATAGGGGTGCTCCTCAGTGCCAGATATTTAATTAAAAATAGGTTTTTCCCATAAAACAATAAGAAGAAAATGAAAAAAACATGCAAAACCTTAGAAATTATTGTCGTGCAGCTCCTCTCTCTCTCTCTCTCTCTCTCTATCCGCTCCCTCTCTGTGTGCTATTCCTGTTACTCTGCAGAA
>JAAAKG020140736.1:0-12034 GCA_010014905.2 Druon quercuslanigerum
TAATAAGTATTATTAATTATTATATAATATTAATATTTTAAATAATTATATTCCTAACTAATCATAACTATTAACTTAACAATATCATTTTTTTTTTTGCTTTCAACTACCCCCTTCCATTAAGTCTGAAAATTCTGATTTCAGAGAAAAATTTTGAAGAACATAAACAAAAAAGATGAAAAAATCGACTTTTCGTCTTGGTTTAGGCAACTTTGCCAAAAATCATTTCAAATGTTGGACATTAAACAATTCATAAATTTTAAAATAAAATTATTAAAAAATTCATGAACTTTATTCTCATACGTATCAAAAATGTAAAAAGAATTATATATTAAAATTATTTTTATGATTTTTGAGTAGATGTACAACTTGTCAAAACAAAATAAATAGTGTTATTAAATTCAAAAGACCTTCAAAATTACTACAAAAATTGTACTTTTATGAATTGTGTTAAAACATAAAAGATACTCAACAATATTTATTAGTTTCACAGTATTAGGCCTACATTTTTTGTGACCTAGTAAAGGTCGGTTTACCTTAAAAGCAGAAAATTCTTTTTGAAACTCGCTTCACAGACACAGTCCCTCGAAAGAAAAACAACAGCGGAAAAAAGTGGCAGTCGTAAAACCGGTAGGATGAAAATGTACTTTTTGTGGCATCGTTTACACCTGCGTTTTTTTATTTTACACTAATTGCTAGGATTCTGCCTCCCACAGTAAGCCAGGGACCACATCAATCACACTTCTCGCCATTGTATTCTCGCTTGTAATAGTCCAGAAGCGCTACATTTGTGTGTATGTGTGTGTTTATGTGCATGTGTGCATATGTGTATATGTGTGTATATGTGTGTATATGTGTGTGTTGGTCTGGATACATTCCGCAGGGTGCATCGAGACTGGTTGCAATTTACCCGTAGACCGGAAGTGTGGAGCGACACGAAACACGCTCTTGCCCTACTACTCTGATACCCCCCCCCCCACCCACATGATTCCTTTCATGCAATTTTTTTTTCTACTTCCTTTCTCGTGTTTCCTTCATTCCTTTAGAGTTTTCCCTTCCACGGTTCCAGAGTCTTGCACTTTGGCCATCTTTCTTTCTCTCTACAATGTGAAACACTTCCTTTACGTTAACGAGCAATATCCTGGAAGCTTATCTCGTGAAAGGATTTCGAGGCAGTAGTGAGGTACGTGTTACTTTCGACACGCTCGACAAGATTAATTTCCTAATGAAGCAACGACCCTGGGAAATGCGAGTTCAAACCGGAAGCGTGCTTTGATGTGAGGTCCTAAGTGGAGCCTGCAAGCAGGAAAACATCCTGTTGAAGGGATGCTGCTGCTACGGCTTTTCATCCTAGTTTCGTAGCGAACTTGAAGCCTTTTGTCACAGAGGGTGGAGAGTAATAAAATCTACATGGAGAGAAATGGATAGTCGAAATTGGAGTGTCGAAATTTAGATGGTCAGTTTGACCCTCTAGATTGTAAAAACCATTCATAATTTTTTCTTTGTAGTTAAGCAGAGCACATAGTCTCTTTGAATATTGACAGGTCAATTGACTAAGTTAATCTATCGATCAAGCTAATTCTCGAAATAACAGAAAATACTTAACGTTTTTGCTGAAAAAGATCTACTCTCGTCGCTTTACTGAGAATTAAATCACAGAACTTGCAATTGCCGGTTGGTGCTTTTCCATTAAGCTGTTATAGAGATCAAATTAAGAATCTTTTTTCAGCTTGTCGGAAGTTCTGTGGTTCGATTTCCACTGGAGCGATGATAGTAGATCTTTTTTTAGAAACAAAATTTAATTTAAAATTTAAAAAATTAAATTTCCATCCAGTCAAACAAATGGCCTGAAGTATTTTCTCTTATATTTCTAAAAAGGTTCTTTTTTCGACCCTTCTAACAGCTGAATGGGAAAGCACCTGACAGGCAATCGGAAGTTGTGTAGTTTGATTCCCAGTGGAGCGATGAGAGTAGATCTTTTTTCAGAAAAAATTTAATTTAAAATTTAAAAAATTAATTTTTCATCAAAGCAAAAAAATGACTTGAAGTATTTTCTCTTATATTTCTAGAAAGATTCTTTTTTCGATCCTTCTAACAACTTAATAGAAAGCACCCGACATGCAATCGGAAGTTATGTGGTTCGATTCCCAATGGAACGATGAGAGTAGATGTTTTTTCAGAAAAAAAATTTAATTTTAAATTTAAAAAATTAAATTTCCGTCCAGTCAAACAAATGGATTAAAGTATTTTCTCTTATATTTCTAAAAAGATTCTTCTTTCGATTCCTCTAACAGCCTAATGAAAGCACAAGGCAGGCCAATGGAAGTTGTATGGTTCGATTTTCAGTGAAGCGATGAGAGTAGATCTTTTTTCAGAAGAAAAATTTAATTTAAAATTTAAAAAATTAAATTTCTATCCAGTCAAACAAATGGCTTCAAGTATTTTCTCTTATATTTCTAAAAAGATTCTTCTTTCGATTTCTCTAACAGCCTAATGGGAAAGCACAAGGCAGGCTAATGGAAGTTGTGTGGTTCGATTCCCAGTGGAGCGATAAGATTAAATCTTTTTTCAGAAAAAAGTTTTATTTAAAATTTAAAAAATTAATTTTCCATCAAGGAAAAAAAATGACTTAAAGTATTTTCTCTTATAATTCTGAAAAGATTTTTTTTCGATCCCTCTAACAGCTTAATGGGAAAGCACTTGACATGCAATCGGAAGTTCTGCGGTTCGATTCCCAGTAAAGCGATGAGAGTAGATCTTTTTTCAGAAAAAAATTTAGTTTAAAATTCAAAAAATTAATTTGTCATCTATTTAAAAAAATGAATTGAAATATTTTCTGTTATATTTCTAAAAAGATTCTTCTTTCGATCCCTCTAACAGCTTAATGGAAAAGCACCCGACAGGCAATCGAAAGTTCTTTGGTTCGATTCCCAGTGGAGCGACAAAAGAAGATCTTTTTTCAGAAAAAAAGTTACTGACTAGTTGGAAACGGGAAGTGGCCATAGGGGGGGGGGGGCTGTAAAAATAAATTTACACGAATATTAACCCTTTTAGAATAAGGAGAAATTTTTTTCTGAAGGTACATATACTAACATTTTTAGTATGTTTCCAGACGTTGAGTGTTTTTGGTAGAAAAATATTCTTTTTGTTAAAAACTTTTTGGTTTTTGAAAATTTAACTTCTGCTTTGAGAATTATTGAATTTGATTTAAAATTAGACTGTTATGATAGTGAATTAACCCTTTTGTTTAAAAATTCATCTTCTTCAGTTGAAATTTAAAATTTTGTTTCAGAATTATTTGATTTTGTTAAAAATTCTTCATTTTCATAGTAAATTAATCTTTTTGTTTATAAAATTCATAATTGTTATTTCAAAATTCTACATTTTGGTTGAGAATTCTTGGATTTTGTTACAAAAATCCTCTTTTTGGTAGTAAATTATTTTCTTTATTTTTAGTTTAAAATTCAACTTTTTGGTCAAGAATTACAAAATTTTTATTTAAAATTCGTTGTATTTTCGGTGCAAATTATTCTTTTTGTTTAAAAATTCTTCTTCATTAGTTAATAATTTAATTCGTTCGTTAAGAACTCTTGAATTATACGGTAATTTCCACTTTTTTGATAGTTAATTAACGTTTTTATTTAAATTCATATTTTTCATTTAACAATTCAATTGCCTTTAATGTTAAACATTGAACTTTTCTTTCAGAATTCTTGGATTTTGTTAAAAACTCTTCTTTTTGTATAGAAAATTAATCTGTTTCTTTAAAAATTTATCTTTTTTAGTTAACAAATCAACTCTTTGGTTGAGGGTTCTTGAATTTTGTTAAAAATTCGTTTTTTTTGTTATTTTATAGTAAATTAATCTTTTTGTTTGAACAATTCATAATATTTTGTTCAGAATTCAAGTTTTTAATTGAGAATTCTTGAATTTTTTTAAAAATTATTTTTTTTTTTGCAATAAATTAATCTTTTTGTTTGAAAATTATGTTTTTTTTTAAAAGAAAATTAAACTTTTTGAGTGAGAATTCTTGGATTTTGTTCAAAATTCCTTCTTTTTCATTAGAAATTAATATTGCCGTTTAAAAAATCATATTTTTAGTTAAAATTTTAACAACTAGGTTTTAAACTTGAACTACTTTCTTAAAAATTGATTTTTTGGTGGACGATTACAAATTTTTGTTAAAAATTAATTTTTTTAGTTGGAAATTGAACTGCTTTTTTGAAACTTGATTTGATTTTTGTTGAAAAATTACTTTGGTTACTGAAACTGAGTTTTATTATATTTTATTGGAAATTCGTTTTTTTTTTTTACAATTAACTTTTTTATAAGAATATCATATTTTTATTTCATAAATTATATGTTTTGTAGAAAAAATTCGTCATTTTGTATTGAAAGTTTAATAATTTATTAGGAAAATTTTAACTATTTAGAACAATATTCGTTTCTTTATAATTAAAATTTTTTTATTTTAACTTTATCTATTCCATTTTTTGTTAAAAATTTAGCTTTCTCAATTTAAATATTTAATAATATCTGGATTAACTCTTACATAAAGTTCATTTAGGAACATATCAACACTTACCCTGCCAATCACTTTTTTATTTTAATTTTTGATTTATTACCTAATTTTATAATTGTTTATTCCACCACTAGGTCACGTATACAATATAGGAATATAATCAACTTGAATCTCTATGAATAAAAAAAACAAATATGATAAATGTAAGATAGGGTTTTATTTAAAAGGTATGGTACTTTCGAAAGGGGGGGGGGGTCATAATGAAATGGACGGTTGTCAAAGAGGGGGACGGGTCCTAGAATTTTTCAAAAAATATATATTATCATCAGAGAATAGCAGACTTTCTTATCGTATTTACAGACTAGATGGAGCTATGCCTTGAAAAAATTAATTAAATTTTTTCTGAAAGAAAATGCTGGTGGGGAGATCTCCCATTAAGCTACTAGAGAGATCGAGAGAAGAATCATTTTCCAGAAATACACGCATTATTATGCCAGGCTTTACAAGTGAAAAATTTCAAGGAATCTGTATTATCTTCAGAGAATACCAGTATTTTTAAATGTTTTTTCAGACTAGATGGAGCTATACATTTTTAAAAAATTTAATTAAATTTGTCCTGAATAAAGATCTTTTCCTTTCGCTCCGCTAAATCTAAAATTAATCATTAATCAACTATCAGTACCTATTCTTAAAATTCTCAAAAAACTGTCAAAAACAAAAAAGATTCTTTCAGACTGAATGGATTTTATTTCAATTTCTCGGATCATATTTTATATCAGTTTCTGGGATAGTAAAACTATTTGTTAAATTTTGTACTTTTTGGACTTGAATCTTTATGATAGAAAGGGATAGAGAAATTGTACAGTAATTCTTAACGTCCTTTCAGACTAGATGGAGCTAAGACTTATTATTTTTTTTTTAATTAAATTTATTCTGAAGAAAGTTCATCTCCTTTCATTTACTGGGAATCAAACCACAGAACTTATAATTGCCGGTCGCGTGATTTTTCCTTAAGCTACTAGTTAGATCGAAAATAGAATCCTCTTTCAGAAATTCACGCATTGCGTTTCGATTTCTAGCGGAGCAAAGAAGTTGTCTTCTTTTAGAAGAATTTATTTTTTTTTTAAATTACTTCATAGCTCCATCTAGTCTGAGAAAACGTTATAAATTTTTGTTATTATCTGATGATAATAGAGATTCCTTGACAAATTTTAAAGGCGCAATCCAGAAAAAATAATTCGAGTCTTTTTAAAGAGGGATTCTTTTTTGGACCTCTCTAGTAGCTTAAGGGAAGAGGATCTTCTTTTAGAAAAAAATGTAATTGATAAAAAGCTTTAATTTATAGCTCCATCTAGTCTGAAAAGATGTTAGGAATATCTGCTATTCTCTGATGATAATACAAATTCCTTAAAAAGTTTAAAAACGTAAAGCCTGTCAAAGTAATGATTGTATTCCTAAAAAAGAATTCTTCATTGGATTTTTCTAGTAGCTTCAGGGGAGGTATTTTTTAGAAAAAATTTATTTAATTTTTTAAATAATTTTTAGCTCCCTCTAGTCTGAAAAGACGTTAAAAATGTCTATTATTCTCTGATGATAACACAGATTCCTTGGAAAACTTAAATGCTTAATCCAGAAAAAATAATGCGAGTATTTCTGAAAAGTGATTCTTCTTTGGGTTTCTTTAGAAGCTTAAGGGAAAAGAAGCCGATTGGCAATCGGGTTCTGTGGTTCGATTCCCAGCGGAGTGAAGGAGAAGATATTCATTAAGAAAAAATTTAATTAATTTTTGAAATAATTTGCAGCTCCATCTAGTCTGAAAAGACGTTAGGAATATCTGAAAATCTCTGATGATAACACAAATTCATCTTTGATTCTTTGGTTCTTTGGACCTCTCTAGTAGCTTAAGGAAAGAGGATCTTCTTTTATAAAAAAATGTTATTGATAAAAAGCTTTAATTTTAAGCTTCATCTAGTCTGAAAAGACGTTAAAAATGTCTGTTTTTCTCTAATGATAACACAGATTCCTTGGAAAATTTAAATACCTTATCCAGAAAAAATAATGCGAGTATTTCTGAAAAGGGATTCTTATTTGGATTTCTCTAGAAGCTTAAAGGAAGAGAAGCCAATCGGAAATCGGGTTCTTTGGTTCGATTTCCAGCAGAGTGAAGGAGAGGATGCTCTTTTAGAAAATATTTAATTAATTTTTTAAATAATTTATGTCTTCATCTACTCTGAAAAGGTGTTAGGAATATCTGCTATTCTCTGATGGTAATACAGAATTCTTTAAAAAATTTTAAACCTAAGGCCTTTCAAAATAATGCTTGTAATCCTAAAAAAGGATTCTTCTTTAAATCTTTCTAGTAGCTTAATGGAAAATCTTCTTTTAGAAAAAATTTAGTTATTTTTTAATAATTTATAGCTACGTCTAGTCTGAAAGGGCGTTAAGAATGTATATTATTCTCTGATAAATAATACGAATTCTTTGAATTTTTTAAAAGTAATCCGGACGAAAGAAATACTCGTGTTTCTGAAAAGGGATTCTTGTTTGGATCTCTATAATTGCTTAAGGGAAAAGTACTCGACCAGAAATCGGGCGCAATGTGGTTCGATTCCCAGTGGAGCAAAGGAGCAGATCATCTTTCGAAAAATAATGTATTAAAAAAAATGTTTATTTTATGATTGAATCTAGCCTGAAAAGACATTAAGAATGTATGTTATTCTCTAATGATAATACGGATTCCTTCTAAACTTTCAATAAGTAGCGCCTAGTAAAATAATGCGTATATTTCTGAAAAATGATTCTTCATTTAATATCTACGGTATTTAAAAATAAAAAAGTAAAATTTTTTTAATTTTGTGACTTGAGCCTGCCCGATTTAAAGTGAATTTGGTGATAAGATTTTTTTTTCTATTTTGTATGTATTTAAGAAAATAAATTTTGAAAAAAGAATTGAAAGAAATACGCCTTTTTTAACAAAAAAGGTTAAGGTTTAGTTATCATAATTTGATCGAATCTTTTTAGCTATCTCCATAAAGAAATTTATATCTTTAAAAAGAATTTTTAAGTGTATTTGTATTAAAATTGTTGATAAAAAAAGTAATTTTGTTGAAAAACAAAATATTTCGGTTTAAAATTAAAGAGAATATGTATTTAGAAAAAGAATTTATTCAATTAAATATCTAATTATGCCACCTGAAAAAGTCTGTTAATAACAAATAATTCCTTATTTACAAAATTATTTCTGAAAAAATAAAAACATTTTCTTTTGAATTTTCCGAAGCGATTTAGTGTTTATTATGTTTAAAAAGTGGAATCATCTGGTAGAAAATTGAAATAATTCTGTGTATTTTTATTCCAATTTATTTAAATAAATAAAAAAAGTTCGTAACTAAGAGTTTATTTATCAGTTAATAAAAAATAAATTTTAAGGCAAAATGATTTTTTAGTCTTCATCTTGTATTCTTTTCAAATTTAAAACTAAGAAAATTTATTTTCAGAAATAAAACGGCCTAGTGGAACCTCTCAGCAATTTTTTAAAATAAGAGAAAATTTATGTAAGTATATTTTCAACAAAAAGACTACATCGTAATTTATCTCTTCGAACGTTATTACATTTAAAAGAAAAACCAGCAACAAAAGATTCTTTATAAATTTTCAAAGAATTTTTTATACCTTAAAAAGGTGTTATAATTTGAACATTTACATTTTTAAGAAAAAAAAATCATTTTGTTTTTAGTTATTTTTCTGTTTTTTTAAGAGAAAAAAGTTTTGTACAAACAAAGCCCCTGGAAAAATTGGTCTGTACGGCTGACCAGACAAGTCCATTCTCACTTATCGCGGGTCACAGATTCCGATTTCGAAGTCGGATGCCAAACTTAGCTTCTCGTCTCTTATTTAAATTTAAAAAACTTTTATTGGTACATTTTACAGATCCACAAAAACGGTGAAGTTGCAACGTACCAGTTTGTTCAAGAGACACTTTTTTAATATATTTTTGCGAAACATGGGATCGTGAAACATGCGAGTCAGAAAGAAAAGAATTTAAATGCGGATCCAGCGACCCAGAATTCATAAGAACTGAATTGTCTGGTCCTTCGCAACCTAACTTATTTTGTTAAACCGTAAAATGTAGGAAAAAGAGTTTGTTAGTGATTAGGAAGAAAGCCAGAGCTCGTATTCGGATTCAGCGACCAAAAATAGGCAAGAATTGACTAAAACTTCTACTCTATTCATGAGGTTATGAAGTGTACTAGAAAGTAGTTTTTAATGTTCGAAAGAAAACAAGAGCTCAGATACGGATTCAGCGATCCAAACTACGTATTAGATGACTCGTCTAACCGGCGAGAACACCTATTTTGTTTGTGGGACTGTGAAGTATACGAGAAAATATTTTTTGAGATTCGGCAGAAAACAAGTGTTCGATTCGGATTCAGAGACTCAAAATACATCAAGATTAACTTATTTGGTCTGTCGAAACTTTTACTTTTTTTTGTATGGTGAAACATACGAGTGAGGAAGAAAAAGAGCTCGAACTCCGATTCAGCGACCTACAATGCGTAAGAATTGAATAGTCTGGTCTTTCAGAACCTTAACTTTTTTATGGACCGTAAAATGTACGAAAAAGTGCTTTTTGTGATTAGGAATAAAGCCAGACTTCGTATTTGCATTCAGCGACCGAAAATACGCAAGAATTGACGATCCTGATTTGCTAAAACTCCTACTCTATTTATGAGGTTATGAAGTGTACTAGAACGTATTTTTTGATTTTCAAAAGAAAACAAGTGCTCAGATACGGATTCAGCGACCCAAACTACGTATTAGTTGACTCGTCTAACCCGCGGGAACATCTATTTTGTTTGTGGGACTGTGAAGTGTACGAGAAAATCTTTTTTGAGGTTCGGAAGAAAACAAGAGTTAAATTCCGATCCAGCGACTCAAAATACATCAATATTAACTAATTTGGTCTGTCGAAACTTTTACTTTTTTGTTGGATGGTGAAACATACGAGTCAGAAAGAAAAAAAAGCTTAAATTCAGATTCAGCGACCTAGAATTTATAAGAATTGAAAAGTCTGGTCCTTCGGAACCTTTACTTTTTCTTAAACCGTAAAATGTAGGAAAAAGTGTGTTTTTTTTTTAATTAGGAAGAAAGCCAGAGCTCGTATTCGGATTCAGCGACCAGAAATAGGCGAGAATTGACGACCCTGATTTGCTAAAACTCCTACTCTATTTGTGAGGTTATCAAGTGTACTAGAGTGTATTTCTTGAGGTTCAAAAGAAAACAAGAGCTCCGATACGGATTCAGCGACCCAAAATCAGTATTAATTCACTAGTCTAACTCGTGGGACCACCTATTTTGTTTGTGGGATTGTGAAGTGCACGAGAAAATCTTTTTTGAGGTTCGGAAGAAAACAAGAGCTCCGATACGGATTCAGCGACCCAAAATCAGTATTAATTCACTAGTCTAACCCGCGGGAACACCTATTTTGTTTGTGGGATTGTGAAGTGTACGAGAAAATCTTTTTTGTGGTTTGGAAGAAAACAAGAGTTAGGATTCCGATTCAGAGACCCAATCTACGTAAAAATTACATTGTCTGGTCTACTAGGATCCCTTATTTTTTCAAGGACTTGGAAACATACAAAAATTGTTCTTTGAGTTTAGGAAGAAAATAAGAGCTAACTTTAACAATCCGACTTCGGATACGGGTTCAGTGACCCAAAATACAATTTAATTAACTAGTCTGTTTTGTCAGAATTTTTTTTTATTCTTGTGGGGCTGTGAAGTCGAGAATTGAGGTTAATTTATTTTCTTTAAATCATAGTAAAATATATTAGGACACTTTTTATGAAGCACGTCATAAAAATTTTTTTAATCAATTTCAAAACACTATCCTAGACAATATAAATCTTGGTGAAATTGAATGCTGTATGCGAAATGATTTTAATGAAAGATTACATCTTAAAATTAATTTTTAAATTCTCTAAAGTGTGATTTATGCAAAAAAATTTCTCAGCATATTTTATTACGAATATTTTTTGCAAAATAAATTGGCTACATTTAATATTACAAATTAATATAGTTATACTTGGCACATTTTTTCCATCATAAACATTTTTTATGGGATTTAAAAAAATTTTTACTTTTATTTTTTATCTCTCTAAATACGATATACAAGCTTTTAAAATTTATTGTTTTTAATAATTTAAATGTTTAAAATATTTATATATTTAAAATAACAAAGCTTGTATAATAAATAAAGTAAAACATTAACAATTGTGTACACTAAAAAATTTATAAATAAATATTAAAACGCTCCTAGGTCTTTAAAATTTTTTCATTTGAAAATTTTTTAAAAGTATAAACCTGCTATCGTAGGTGCTAATTCCGATTTATAAAATCGTTAGTACCTGGTTGACAAATATTAAATTTCAAAGGAAATTGAATACTGTTTCTCAACTTCTGTATCAAATACACAATACACATACCAACAAAAATTTCCTTGTAGGTGTTCTTGGATAAAAAAATATTTAATTGTGTGCATAATTATGCCACCTGTCATTTTTTTTTAAATTAATTCTCTGTGGATACTCTTAATCTCTAAAGGTGGTTTCACACCGCAAAATCCATACGCGATGACTTATATTTTATTGAGGAGGAGTACTATGAATATCTAATAATTGTGGTTTAAGAGAAAGTTTAAAATTTAAAAACGCTCTAAAACCAGTTTTTTAAAAATAAAAACAAATTATGTAACTAGCAAATACCATTTTTATACTTTTTTACCCGAATTTATATATTTATAATATTTAGATTTCATTAATAATAATTTATTATTTATATTTATTATAAAAATAATTTATACAAAGATCTTCAGTTCTGCGTTTTTTAATTCAGGGGAATAATAATTTTTATTTCTAAATAAAAATTTTAAATAACTATCTATTTTCTATATGTTTTCTACAAAACAGATTTATCTCTAGGTCAAAAAGTCTGAATTTTTTAACTAAAAAGATAATTTGGAAATAATTATTTGATTTTCAACCAATTATTCGAATCTCTAGTAAAATTGAATCACAAACCAAAAATACGAATTTTTAATGGAATAGTCCCATTGTCTACCACGGAGATGAATTTTCAACTGAAATGATCAAATTTTAACCAGAAAAATTATTTAAAAAAAAAAGTAGTTTAAATTTTAACCAAGCAGTTGAATCAAATAAATAAGATTAATTTTTAAATAAGAGATAAAGTTTAAACCAAATTTATTAATTTTCAGACAAAACAGATGAATTTTAAATCAATATGAGAAATATTTAATAAATAAAGTGAATTTTAACAAAGTTCTCTAATTTATAACCAAGTCGTTAAATTTAAATATAAAATATATAAATTTTATGTAAAAACAGATAAAATAATACAAAAATATTATTTTTAAACAAAATATTTGAATCCTTAATCCTTAATGTGTAATATTAATTTCATTTTTGAAACATTTTGTAGTATTCCCTTCTA
>JAAAKG020140737.1:0-12033 GCA_010014905.2 Druon quercuslanigerum
TTGTATTCAATTTATTCAACATTCTTTGCAAATCTTCGATAGATTCTGCCATGACAACCTTATCATCTGCGAACGCTGCCTGCGGTTATTCCTACTTCCATCTGATTATCTGCACAACTTTTACTCTAAGACACGTATAATCTAAATATTGTTCACATGCAGGGTTCTCTGGAGTTAAATTTACTCAATATGTTTTTACAATCTGCAATAAACCTTAATCAACTCTCAAAGAGCGCACTCAAGGAAGAATTTCTTAGGCTATTAATGGTAGGGTATCCCTTATTTATATTGTGAAAATTGAAAATACATATTTTTGTTCTCAATTCTTAGCTTAGTTCGAATGCCTCCTAATTTGCGTTAAAATAGGTTAATGTTAATACGTGCACCAAAGAACACGAAGTTTCCCATTAAATTAACGTGGAAAAAGGGCAACTTCTTTGTAATGTGTGATTAAAATTCAAATCCATGGCACTTAAGTAACTTATAATATCTATATTCAATAACAGAAGACGCATTTTCAACCAAAAGATGAATTTTTAACGAAGATTAATTTTCTGCCAAAAAGACGATTTTTCACATGTTATATGAAATGTTATGAAAGTAGTTAAATTTCAACTAAAGCAGATTAACTTCAAGCTATTTTTTTTCCATTTGCAACAAAAAAAATCATTTTCAACATATAAACGAATTTTCAACCAAAAAGGCAAAGTTTCACGATTTTCAGTTAAAAAAATTAATTTTCAACCAAAAAAACGAACTTTCATGAAACAGTTAAATGATAAGTCCAAAAGATGAATTTACAAATAATATTTTTAATTAAATAGTTCAAGTTTCAACTAAGTAGATAAAGCATTAACAAAAAAGGGCAAATTTTAAATAAAACAGATGAATTTAGAACCCAATAGTCTAATTGCAAACCGAAAAAGTGGCATTTGACCAAGAACATTAATTTTCAACCCAAAAATACGACTTTCAATAAAATACATAAACTTGTATTGTCAAGCAAATATTTTTATTTTCAACAAAAAAAACAATATCCATACAAGAATGGTATAGTTAAATTTACAATTAGAAAAATAATTTTAAAAACGATCTTCTGACAAAGCAGTTAAGTTTTCAACGAAAAAGATAAATTTTTACAAAAAAAAGTTTTTAACAAAGTAGTTTAACTTCAACCAAAAATATGTTAATTTTCAACCAAACAGATGCATTTTTAACCATAAAATTAAATTTGCATACATATATTTTCCGATTTTAAATATTACAAATAAGAATTTAGTTATTCATTACACCAAAGCTTTGGAGTTCACTTATATCAATATATGTCAATGAAAAATTATCATGTAATTTGAATATTTTAAATAGCTTCTTAATTACGAAAATGGTTGAAATAATTCAAAGGGAGCAACACAAATATACTTAAACGCGACCAATTGAAATATGATTTGAACAAGTGTTTGTACTCTAAACATAGATAAACGGAATAATGACCAAGAGTTGCAATAATGCAACACTTGTTTAGAAACTAAGGGGAATATCAATATGCAAATAAACTGCATATTTAAACATAGAAGTTTTGTTTACAAGTTTGAAAATTATTCAAAAAAATAATAATATTGTACACATTCATTAACAGATGTATAACTCCTATAACGTATCTATTTGCGGACTTCTACCAGAAATAAATTGTTAAAAAATTAATTTTGTTTAAATATTTAAAAATAAGTTTAAAAGTTTGTAAAAATTAATAATTAGAATTTAATTATGATTATTTTTGTAACGAAGATATGATGATTGCGCCCAGTAACCTTAATATTACGTGAAGCACCTAACTGGCACTCATGTTGGATTTTAATATTAAACATTATGGACGATTTCTTTTCCTTGATATATTGGCAATAGGATCACGCTTTAAAAGATAGTTTAATCAATGAGAAACTTCATGGACTTTGGGTCTCCAGTTAATATTAATTAATTTCACTCAATGAGATTTTTTTTATGTTCAATGGAACAAAACTGGGGGTTGAGAAAAAAATATGATTTTGAAAAATAAAGTCTAGCATAATAAAGGGTAGGGGTCAAATCAGGGGGAAACTATTGAAAACAGAAAGTGGATAAAAACAATAGAAATGGCTTAGAACAAGATACAATTGTTACAGCTGTTCTATCCATTTTATTATCATCTCTCTTCCTTTATTTTTATTCATATCCCACAATTTTTCTTTCTTTTAATCTTTTTCCTCCAGGGTTGATACCTTTTTTGCATCTCGTAACGTTGTGCTCGTGTATTTCTGAATTCCCACAGTTGATCCCATGCAACTGTATCGGCACTTTTGTGCGATCGAGTGGTATGTTATGCAACAACTTGTTACATTTTTCACCCACCTGACTCAACCTTGACAAGCAATGTCATGTCGCTTTACCTTCTAATGTACGCCATACATTCACCTGGGTTAAATGTCCTACTGATGATATAATAATGTAAGGATAATGCGACTCTAGAGGTGGGTCATTCCGACCTTAATTCTTGGTAATGACAGCTCTAACCGCAGAAACCTAAAACGCGCAGTTTTAATGAGAATATGTAATTTTGTAGGTTGATGTAACCTCAGAAAACATATGTAACTTTAGAAAAGTCGAAATACGACTCGATCAAAAAACTCGTAGTTTTATTTTCAGTTTTCCTTTTCTTTTAGTATATTTGTTCAAACAGACAAAATGAATTATTCTTGAAATTATGATCCGATTAGGGGATAAACAAAAAGAGTATGAAACCTCTCTGTTGCAGAGAAATGGTTACGAATTTAAAAGCCTGTTGGAAAGGGACTAGAACGCGGCTAGCTTGGAACTATTAGCAATCTGAGATTTTAATATTATATTTTTAAAGAAGCTTATCATCAATAATATATTTGTTTCCATTGCCAAATAATATAGACAGTAGCAAATTGATGTTAGAGATATTGCTACAATAATATTGATAACTGTTGAAATATTCTCCGAATATTCAATAAAATGTTAAACCACTAAAGAAACTTAGAAAATATTTAAGAAGATTGCAAGATTTTCTAGTCCCTAATATTATAAAAAGATTATGAATATTTTACAACATTGAAGTAGGACAAACTAAGCGGTATAAGTCCACGTTTATACAATATGTTACCTTAAAATTGAGCATCTGAATGTATGAAAGTACTTCTATATTTCCAAGAATTCAAAGATTATAGGATTTTAAGAATTATAAGACTTAGTCGTGTTTGAAATGCATTAATTATAGATAGGATAAAAAGGGGAATAAAACCTGACACAAACGCATGAGAGGTACCACAGCTATTTTTTGCTTGCACCATTTATCTTTCATCGCTTCAGTCCTGAAAGCTTTTAGAATTATCTGTTTTTTTAGGTACACCAAAGTATTTTCTATTCCAAAACATCACAGGATTTTCTGAAAAATTTAATAAAATCAAAGAATACTGAGACTAGGATACAGTAAAACATTCTGGAGTGTTTTAGGCAATTCCTGGTCTTTCCAAAAACATTGCAAAATAATCTGGTGCAGAAGATTACAAAACATGCTAGAATATTTTGAAAAAATTTTAATCATTTCAAAATTTACGTATAATTATAGAAACAGAATTTTAAGATAATCCCAGAGCCTTCCAGAATATCCTAGGACATTACAAAACATTGCACATTATTCTATAGAGTCCAGCCAATTATTTTTAAGATTGAATTTTTCCGAAAAGATATAGAGAAATAGCTACAAGTATTTAACCCTTCTCAATTTGCGTCAAAATTATATTCTATTCTCTATTCTATAGAGTGCAGGAAATTATATTGATAAAAGGCTTAAAAAATTAAAAAATTAAAACATTATATTTAAAATGGGGAAGCTGGAAAAGAGGATAGACTAGTCGTGCCTAAAAATTCGGGGTGACTAGAAAAGATTATGAAAAATATTTGACACATTGATTTAAAAAAGAGTGAAAGACAACTAAAAATTTTACAGAATTTCAGGATCGAAAAGAATTCAATAAAATTCTGAAACATTCTACAAATGCTAGAAATTGTATGCCTTAGAGCTTTTCAGAAGAATCCAGATTTTACAAAAAACATTTTAAAATATTCTATTTCAGGGATTTTTAGAATTTGCAAATAATTCTTGAAGCCTTTGAAGACAATGGTACAATAAGCTATTATTCTATTCGATATAATTTCAAAACGTTACAGAAAATTTGATACTGATTGTATTTAAAGCTTTTTCAATATAAACTTTTGAAAACTTTCCTACACATTAATTTTTAAGCGTTTACATTTTTAAGTATTTTAAAGTGTCCACTGTGGCTACTCATGCCACCAAATTTGGTATATTCATAAAAAAATGTTGGTAAAAATTATAGCACTATTTTCCATCTCCCGCTATTTTTACCGAAAACTTGAACTATTTACCGTTATTTTAGTACGCATTTGCTAGAACTGCATTTGTATTAAATCAAAATTGACTTTCTTTTTTTAAAACTTTCTTTTTTTCTGTAAAGTTAATTTCATAGAAAAAGTAACAAAATGTAATGATGTAACAGCATTAAAACACAACATTATGTATGTCTAAGTATGTGTAAATAATACTTGAATACAATTCTAATTGTAATCCCAAAGATAGAGATATTCTATACATTGTAAGAATAACTTTTATATTATACAAATTATATTTTATTATGTATATGAAGCTTACTCTGATTGTTAAAAGCCTATTGAAATTGTAAGGAATCGAGTGAGCTATTCAGGTCCAGAATCTCATTCAATGAATTCAAAAGAGGAAAGCGAGGCAATAGTGAAGAAGCACGAACCTATGAATTAAAAATACGACAATTTTATTTCGAACGTCAGGCCCTTTCTGACATTAAGCATTAAGACCTAAAACTGATATCTTTTTTGAAAGCAGTAGATACAAGCAAAAAAGAGTAAACCAGTATGAGGTGAATACTTATTTGATATTTTTGGATTGAAAAATTAAAAAATGTGACTTCGACATGAGATTAATATTTTGTCCTCTGACAGATTACTGCTTCTTAGGTACATAACTAAATTGCTTTCACTATTCTTTCACTGGTTCCTTCGATTCCTCCACATATTGGTTTCACACCTGTGTAATGATTAACTCTCATAATTTTCATAGGAAATGTGTTTTACCTGTTTTTATAAGAATCGTCCTTCAGTATGAGGTTAATAAATTGTCGACTTATTAGGATTATGTATCTAATGAATTTTTTTGATTTTAGGTTGCGAGCACAAACAATTTCTACCAACCAATCAACTTTTAGGTAAATAAGCAAGTTCGTCCCTTTTAATAATATGTATTTGAATGTTAAAAACCAGATTTTTTGGAGCTCATATAATTTGTATAACGTATTAAAAAGTGATTACTGTAAAAAGAAAATAAATTTTATCGAATAACAGTTTTCGATTCTTCTTTCATGAATTTATATACATTGTTCTCCGGCAACCTATCGGAGAGGCGTAAAGTTTGATTATTCATTTTGTGACAGAAGAGTTTTCCTCTGTATCTTCAGAAATCTCAAGATTCCATGAATCCACTCGCCGCTGCCATTGATTGCACAAAAGATCCAGGCTTTGAAATCTTCGTTTCGACGAGTCACGAAGTCGCTTGATCTTATTCCATGCTAACTGAATGGTCGTTCAGTTTGCGATGTACTTTAATAAATTTGCAGCAGCAATTGGCGCATATAGAGCTATTGGTGATTCTTCTTATTATGAAAGGTGCAATTATCGGAAGTACTTCTTCGTCAAATTATAGCCTGACTTGAAATTGCATGATCAACTGTTAGAAACAATACACCTTATAGAATAGAATCTATATCGAATCAATTTCGCAAATTTCTCGGTGCACGCGAGAGCTGCTGAGAAATTGCTTCTTTAGTGAAATGTTTCAATGCTGCGACAAATCCCATTTTCTCTGCTTTCAAATTAATTTTATTCTGTTTTATTTTAAGAAAATTGGATACTCTGATTTTAATATTGAACGCTTATATTGAGACGTTATTAAGTTTGAAATACTTTTATTTTTACTGCGTTCTGTAAAAACTGTTTTAAATCCAATCTCAACAAATTTACAATTGTGATTAGCTTTGAGATCTTCTTTTGACATTGCAAACGTTTCAATTTTTTTCTTTACACAAATTCCGATTCGCAAAATATTTGATTTCGGATATTTGACATTTTTCTTTGGTAATTAAAAAAAAAATTCTACATATATTGTATCAGATCGTTTTGAAATGTGAAACCTTAAAAATCGCACTCACTCATAAAATCTTTGTATTTTAGTTATTGTTAAATTTATCAATGATATTCAGTGTTAAATTGATTTAATTGTAATTTTTAATCTATTTTTATTATATTATTAAAAATAATAAGTACTTTAAAAAAAAATCTCCGAAAACAAATTAAAACACAAAAACTGAAAATCCCTTACGAAAATTAAATTCTTAGACACCGCTTGAAATCCAATTTATTTTATTCCCTAAACTTCTCTACAAATGCAACGAATTCCCTCAAAATCCACTGAAAATTTCGGAAATCGTATGTATTAAAATTAATTTATTTAATAAAGTTTTGTAAAACAAGCTGTTCAAATACCTAGATATTGTTTAAAGTCAATCTTGTAAAATTCCTTGACGTACATCTAATTCCTTTGAAATTAAATTTAAAATATTTTTCAAAGTGCTCTATAAATCTCTTATAATCTTTAGAAGTCCTATAAAATTCTTCCAAATCCCTTAAAGTTTTTTCAATTAAAATAAAAATAAAAATAAAAACAGAAATTTTTATAAGTTCTTTCATATCCCTTGAAGTTGTTGAAATCCGTACAATTTCCTTGAAATAATGGCCTCCGCATGCAATCTCAGGCGTATTAATCATAAAATGGTCTTAAATAGAATATTATACTTACGAAAATCCTGTTATATTCTTAAAGAAGATGGCTCCCAAAGATTCAAAAATGATCTGACCAGCGAATGAAACGGTTGGTATGTCGGGAAACCGGATCAGTTTCGATCTGTTTCGGAAGGCTTTAAAATTCTTTTATTTAAAAGTTAACTCCTGAAATGATATGCCTTGCGGTTCAAGAAGCGAACAACCCTTGGTATGTTCATCCAGTCACCAAAATGTGCGACAGATGATCGAATTTCGAGCTACCTGAGTTAACACGCAGCACTGCATCCATCCACCTCCTTGTTTTGATGCATTATTCATCAAATCGCTACGGTGAAGGGTTTCGATCATCAAACCACCGCGTTGAATCAAATACTTTCTAAAACACTTTTAACTCCGGGATCTTAACCAGTTCCTCTTTCGCAATGCAAAGTAATGTTTTATTAATTAATAATGCTTTATTTCCGCGCAAAAAGAAATGTTTCTTCGATTCCGCGAATTATTTTTAGTTCAGTAAGTCGTTAAGAGGATAAAGGCTTAATTTAGCAGTAAATTTTTGCAATCTGGTTCAAACATCAAACAAGATGTAATGGTTATTGTGCAAGAGAATTGGTTACAAAAAGATTGGTTCCATGCAATATTCCCCAGCTACTGGAATTTTATGGGCAAAGAATGTCAGAGCTTCAAATATTTCTTTAGGAGCTTTTTGCGATATAGTGGAATGTTGCTAGAAGGTGTTTGCATTTATGGCACGTAAGAAAGTACAGGAAAGTGTTTGGAGTACGGTATCGTTTATATTTCAGCGAAAGGAATGTAGGGGCTTTAAAAAGATACAGAGAAATAGCTTCAAGTATTTTCCCTTCTCAAATAATTTCCGACAGAAGAATCTTATCAAATAAAAAAAAATGGGAAAAGAGGTCTTGAAAGTCGGGTGCACTGATACGGGGATTCCTTAAATTCAGCACTTGATGAATTAAAAAAATATTCTCAACAGTTCTTCTTTAAGTGACACAAAGAAAATCTTGTTAAAAATTCAGTCTAAACCCAATAATTTTCATCTAATTTAAAGGATTGTTTTAAACCAAGTGTTTTTTTTTAGGATTTACTACTTCTTACTGCTTAAAACTGATATTTTTTGAAGAGAACGTGAATATAGTAAGATTTGATTAGATATTGAATCGAAATCAACGATATTTAATTATTGTTCAAACAAATTGCATGAATGAATTCACATTTTGTTCATTCGTTGGTAAATATATTTTATTTATATATCAGTAACATTTAAAACTAGAAGGAAATACTCAGATTTCCCCGAAGGCCAAATTGAAAGGTTGATACAAAATTGTACGTATAAGAAGAAAATTTTTGCATCGGTTAACCATTCTGCTATAGCTATAATAAATCTATCATACTGTTCATCGTTATATTAATATTCATTCGGGCATGAAAGAACCTGAGTGAACGCAGCAGGTCGAAGTAGTGGGATATGTCACAGAATAACACTTTCATTTACAAATATATAGACATTATTTTAAATTTTGTTTTTCGTTGAACATCTTTTGTTTTCCATATTTAGACTGGATTATATCCTCCTTGACAAAATGATTCAAATGAGTTTAATGTCTTTCAGAATTTGTAAATAAAAAACTGTCATCTTCTTTTACGAACAAAGTTCGAGTAGGGAGTAGCTAGAAAACAATTTTAAAATTAAGACTTATTATCTTTCCTTTTTTGCTTATACTGTTGTAAATACATATTGTGGTACTTCCGCGAGAATAAAAGGAGTTTTATTTCTCACGATTAATCGACACTGGTGCCGCAGAAGAGTATTATCGAGTTATTGAATATCCCGGAAGTGAAAGAGATGTTTTAGAAGAGATTTATGAGCTGCAGTTAACTTGATTTTAATCATTTTATAATATTCTTGTATGAATTACCGAAAAATCTGGTAAGATTTACACAAAAACTATGTTACTTATCATAGTAAATTGTTCAATGCTAATGTTTTCTATACTATCACTGTTTTAATATATAGGACCCCTGTAACCATTAGCTTGTCCCATACTGGCCACGCTACTGGCCAATAACTGGTCTAGGTCTGTAGGGAATACAATTGAACGTCCTTATCATTAAGTATGTCGGTACTGGTGTTTGCTACCACAATTTCAATCTTGGATAGTTCGACGGTTTATAATTTACATAATAAAAAACTAAATGACATTGCGTTCCTGTTTTGAGAGATTTTGATAATTTTGAAATACTTTATTTTGAAAAATAACCCAAAAAGAGAGTTAAGAGAATGTTTCCAGCGGACTTAATCCATTTTGCTGAAATCCGACACACTGAACTTCCAGGACTTATGCAGTAAATGGCAATCAGTCTGCAATATTTGCATTATTATCTGAATCGGCTTATTATCGGACTGAAATCTGAGTTGCTAGAGCGTGAAAGGAGTTTCGATCGTGGGGTCACTGTGTGCCCCAGCGTAGCAGCAGTGACTGAACCTTCTAACACAGCTTAACAGCTTAACATGTTCCTGTGTGTGCAAAGCAAGCAGTGGGACCTTTCTCCATAATTATAGCACCGAAAGTCATCAGTCCTGACTCCTGAGAAACTAAGCTTATACTGAACCATTCTGGCTAAATGAAAGACCCAAGAAGCTGATCCTGTAGTCGTAATTCGTAATCATTCGTCAAATATTCTGTTGCTCGTGGCATTCACCTTAGCACTTCTTTTATTCGTTACACGCATATACCTGTGACAGACATTTGATCATTCATTCATTCATTCATATAATCGTTTATGCAATTGCATTCGTTCAGGATAAATGCCACCATGTCTCCAATCTCTTTCGATAGGTCGAAAGTATCGATTCCTGACATCTAATCGGAGAAATGAGTACTTTCTTGTTATGGACTATGGTCGTATCACAATTCAAAACGTGTTTTTAATGTCAATAAATTTATTCGTACAAGGAATTCAAAGCATTCTCTAAATAAGTAAAGTTAAGGGATCAACGGCTATTATGGCGCTGTCACTTATACAAAAATTTACGCATTTTGCAAGAGTTAGGTTAGATCCAGAAAATGGGCATTAATAAAAGTAATATCAATTAATAAAAAAATTAGTTTCAATCAGATAATTTTTTATTTTTATGGTGAAAAGTGTGTTTTGTGTGTTTCTCATCTATTATGACATCGTGTATCATACACGTGAGTTAACCTTCAACTTTTTTAAAATAAGACCAAATGAATACGGAGGGTGCTTGAAAACTCAAAATTTAATTTCTTTAAATCTTGGCCAATATTCGCAATTAAAGTGATAATCTAGAATTCCGTCGATTGAATTGCTTTTGATATAATTAAAGTGCAACATACGGGTGGGTTAGTTCTGTTATTTATTTGCGTTATTAAACATTTCGACTTAAAATCCAATTTTGATTTTGTGAAGAATGAAATTATCTGAGTGCTTATCATGATTGTAAATAAAATTTAATACATCTTGCTCCTAATGGCAATTTCGTATGATTGAGATATTAATTTGAATATACATTGTTATTTTAAATTGACTACTATTTTTACAGTGTCGTGAAAATTTGATTTTCTATACACTCTTATAAAAATTTGAGGAGTAAATAGCTAGCGGAGTCTAGAGTACAATTTTTCGGAGTATAAAATCGACTCAGTATTGAATACATTCAACTCTGCATATTCTACTCCAGAGTAAAATAGATTGAGTTAAAGGTTATGTACTGCATTCAGAGTTAATATAATTAACATGAACAGACAAAGTGGGCGAAAATTGTATATGAATCAGAATTGAGATACGAAGAATTTATATACAAATACCTGTATGTACACCGGAATTTCTTTAATTAATTGATGAGTTACGCTTTTCTATGCGGCGGTCCTGATTAGCCTAGCTTAATCATTTCATAAATAAAAACTGAAACTTTAATACGTTTTTCTAAAAGGAAATTTTGTTTTATTTATTTTTTATGTGTTATAATTAATAATTTGAATTTGGCTTATTGTTTTTAAGATTCGTGTGACGTTATGATGACGTTATAATTTTATTTAGTTGTAAAACTGATTTTAAGTAAAAAATTCCAATTATTATTTAGATCATGTAAATAGTGAAGGCTATTTTTTGGCGAGTAAAGATTAATCTGAAATCGCTTTAAAAATTACATTTTGCTTTTTATGTGACATCATTCTTATGCCTTGGTAACATGCTAGCTCAATTTTCTGAAAATGTAGGTTATATCTGAATACAACTCATGTTGTTTTTTAATTATAACAAAAATGGTTAATGGGCTCGTTTTCTCTTAATTGGGTAATATAATAAAAAAAGTGTTTCTTTCGTTTATTTCTTTAAACAAATAACATCAGTTATTGGGTATCAAAATTCGTCCTTTTTGAAGTAATATTATATAAATAGCTCAAATGTTCTTTAAATAATTTAATAAGTTATGACGCTTTCTGCTCAAAATGAACCAAATAAAGCTATGACATTGGAGTCATGAAATCCGAATGACTTTTTGATTCGTTTAATGTGGAAAACTCAAATACTTGTAACTAGGAAATAAGTATGCATTTTTCATGCATATCAAGTCTCGTGAAATTTCTTTTTATTTCGATATGCAGTCTAGTGTCACGAACGGCAAGTTGCCAGCTCATAAAAACATATCGACAATGAAAGTCTTTTCTAATATTTTCTCTTCACATAATAGCTTCCTTCCAGTTGAGTACACTGCAGAGAATAAGGATAAAGATAACGTCTGCTGAGTTCATTATAATTTGATTACATCGATAGTTTCCTCGTCTTTCGATTTTCTTGCACAAAATAATAAATCGGCAAATGAAATCGATACGCAATGGTCACATTAGTGCTCAACATCATACCTCCAGTTCATGTCTATACTTATCAAGGTCACGTGAGCGTATCGAAAGGAAATCGCAAATCTTGCCTCTATAATCTACATTCAATGTTTCACTGCGAATCGGTATTGCACTCGATGCGGAAAAATAGAATTGTTGTTATGAATCTCTTCGTATATATATATATATATATATATATATATATATA
>JAAAKG020140738.1:0-12033 GCA_010014905.2 Druon quercuslanigerum
TTTTAATTATAAAAAGACCGTTGGAAACCCAGAAATTAGTCTTCAAATGTAGGTTAACATTGGCGAAGCATATTTCTATGACAGATATCGCGTGTAGCTCATTCTTCTATGAATCCGGGCATACCATATAAGTAATAATTGTTAACAATACTTTCGGATGATTAGCCGCGAGAAGTCGACATAAAGTTTGAAATGTTGAAAATTCTCTATTTGAATTTTCGTCTAAACGAAACATTTCATTGTAATACTTATTATTCGGGTTTTTTTCTGACTGCCTTTTTGAAAACGAAAAAACGTGTTGCTCTACTATCCTGACTCAGTCACATCTCTGTAAAAACATTATTTTTCTAGTACATTGACAAATTTCAATCCAACATTCTACTAGATATAAAGTATATTTCTAAACTATGCCAATGAAATGTTTCGAATGGACGAAAATTCAAATAGGTGTGCAACTTAAAACGTTCCGATCTTTTTTTTTCTTTTGATCTATTTTTTGTTTTTGTGAGATTGAAGTTTGGAACAATTGAAACTAAACAAGACAGAAACTGGTACTAAAATAGACTATTTGTGAGATCATGTTAGAACACCAAAAAAGGGATCCCGAATAAAAATGAATGCCTAACTTTTACTGTGATGCGCACACTATCACCATTATCTACAAGTTCGGCAACAAGAAGAATATATGAAAATTTAAAAATCAATTTATTCCTGAAGCCGTCAGAGAGATTCGATCACGATCATTTTAGGTTAAAGGACATTGATGTAAACAAATCGTAATATTTACCGCCATAACCGTTCCATCAGGTGCTAAAACTTTTTTTATTCAAATTATCTCATCCTTCAAAAAGTAACCTTAACATACTGCATATCGCGATTTAACAATGAAATTCCATTTGTCACGTTTAATTGCTTTTTGTCAACGACGTTTAACCTCATTTTTAGAACCGAGCAAAACAATTTTTTTACTTCGATTGAGTGGGTTGAGTCGTATCCTGATCGAAAGTTCGGAGCTATACATCGATGCCCCTCTATTTTTATAACACATTTATCGGTTAGTGAATAAAATAAAAAAAATAGACGATAAAGATTTTATGTGCAAAATGATAACAGACCGTGGGCAGACCGGGCGCCACAGAAGTGGCGCCAATGTTTCACGACTCGCCGCTCTTACAAAACTGGCACTGTCACCCCCCTGGCTTTTAATCAACTTTTCACTTGGAGCGAGGTAAAAATTAATGCATGTTAAGTAACATCATTGTTCAAACAACATAATTTTGGTCATACTAATCTTCTCCTAGAGTAATGCTAGATAGTGGTAGGTTTTTATGAAATTTTTAACTTCTCTTCGGTTTTTAGTTCAAAACAGGCTATGAAAATTCACAATAATCTCAATAGAATATAATAAAATAAAATAAAATAAATAATATAATTCCAAATTTTGTGGAAATTCGTTACGCAGAAAAAACAGAAGTGAATTTTTGTTGCGGAAAATTTTCATGAGGATAAAGTTGGATTTCTTAGCATGGAAACAAAACAAGATTCAGTACAATTTATATGTCAAAAATTTTCCTTGTGGTCAGTAAATCTTAGTACGTGAACTTAATTTTTGTTGCAGGTAAATATTACTTTGAAATCGCTGATAAATTACATTTTTTTTTCTATAAATGTATATTGTTAACTTTATTAACTTTATTAAGTTATTAACTTTAATAAGTTGCTTCAAAAATAGTGGCCCTGATCAGTGAATTTTATAAAATGTAATGAGAACTTGAGAGATGAAAAGCAAGATTTTAACGTCAACACTACTCATACAAATTCTCATAAGATTTAATGAAATTCACTGTTAGCGGCCACCATTGTGTGCGGAAACGTTTCGAGCAACTTAATTGTTTTCAATTCACCGGACCCTAAAGCCAGCAATATACATTAACAATTTATACCAAATTTATTGCTGAGGATTAATAAAATCCTCTAGCTTTTATTATTTTTAATAATAATAAATTTTTTAAACAAATCTATTTTTTAACTTGAATTATTACCATTAAAAAGTAACACGCGGTGAAAATTTTAGAAGAAACCGCAATTATGTAGGGTAATTTTGTAGAAGATAAATATAAGCAACTGTTTGTTCAAACAATAATGTTGGTCAGATTGCATTAGACAAAAAGGTGAATATTTCAGAAAAACCGCAACTGTCTAGCATTATAAAAAGAGAATTTTATTTAAATCAATAATACATTGTTTAGGCTAATATGCTTGCCAACTTCTATTCATTATTACCTTACTATAATTGAGAAGTGCACAAAAGGTGGAAGTTTTAGAAAAATAATAATTTTTCTTCAAATAATAATAATAAACTTTTTCAACTTTTTAGTTAGAGTGAGAAAAATCGGAATTTTTCTCACGCTGACTAAGAAGTTGAAAAAAGTTTGAAAAGCAGAAAACTGAGACTTTTTAACTCTAGTTTAAAAGAAAATTGCTAAATACAATACTAAATTATTTAAAAAATGTATATGAACATATATTTATCAGTAGAAAAATTATTTTATGCATAAGAAATTATTATCAGTGAACAATTAAAAAAAATCATAATTAGAGCAAAAATCACAAAAAAATGCAATGTTTTATTTATGGTTTTTTTTTACAATACTAACCAGACTCATGGAGGTGATGTTTATACAGTAATTTTTTACTCGGATTTTATAGCTAATTGTGCTGAGAAATGTTCCGATAAAACTCGATTCACCTAATATTGACGATTCTTAATTAAATTTACAAAAAAGTTTTTTTTTCCTTTTGAGAAACACTTTTTAAACTTCGTGGGTTACATTTACTAAATAAGGTAGTTTCAGTATCCTAAAAAGTTACTTGTTTCTTTTCCTGAATTTTATAATTTTTAATTCAAAATAACTAAGATCATACTTTATAAGAAATTACTATAAAAGTATAATAAGGATTATTTGAAGTAGGAATTTACATACACATTTTTAAACCAACATCCACATTTTTAATTTAAATAATATATACTTACGTAGGAAAGAAAAAAAATGCTGAAAATTATTTTTCAATTTTCTATCAATTTAATTTCATTGTTATGGTCTAATTATTCTTCCTTTATTTTTATCAAATTTTAACAAAATTAACGTCTATTAAAATTATGTTTTCTATTGATTGTGTATAGACTTTACAAAATATTTTATCTTTGAATTAGGATATTTGTATAACAATTTTAGGTTATGAATTATTTTATTTTGATAACACTTGCAAGCGTTTCCTATTTTTTTTATACATGTACATAAAATTATTCCATTAAAATGGTTAAATTGTTTTTAAAAATCGGCGAATTTCCATAAATTTCCGAATATATTTCTCAAATATCTATACATACATAGCACGGAGAATCAACTATTTGCAAGTTATTGCTTGACTAGAAATAAACAAAATTATTTACACACCTGATCTATTTTACCTTGCGAGAGTCAGACGCTTTTTAATATATATATTTCTTTTTTTTTGTCTAAGCGTGAATTTATACATTTGAAAAATAATATAGGAATAATTCCAGTAGCCGAAAAATATTTTCGAATTTGCAGACACCGTTCGGCAGTGTATCGAAAACTTTAGGAAAGTTTTCCTCACAAACAAAAAATAATGAGACAATCAACATTTTTCTTGCATTTTGACACATGTCAGAGCGCATTTATTTATTTTTTTAATATTTTACAAAGAACAGGTTTTAAAATGACAAAACCATTTTCTTGTTTTAATAAACAAATAAAAACATTTACGTTTTTTAAAAATACTTTAATTCGTTCTGGAATATAAGATACAAACAAAAACTATCCGAAACATTTGTCTCCATGCTTATTAACAACTAAGTTATGACATAGGGAAGAAATAGTAGCTGGAAATTTTTAATTTAAATATCTTTAAAAATGTTAATAATTTTTCATACTATTTTTTATTTTACTATTAGAATCCATATATTTTAAATAGTTCGTATTCTAAAAAAACTGAAAACTAGAACAAAATTAAAAACATCCGTGACAATTTACTCTTGATGTTCAACAACCCTAAATAAATTATAAATAAATTATTTAAGTAGATAAAAGTTATATATTAATAAAATAATTTGCACATATTTTCATTGTTTATGCGTTATGAAAAATCGGTTGCTGCTTCCTTTTCGGGTCCAGCTGAGCTCCCACAATTCTACGGAAATCCGAACCTACCTGCACATACACATAAAAATTTACGCCACCAAAATCAACTAACTTAGCTTCAACTTTTTTCGTGATCCCATATGCGGTACTTGGAATAACATTAAAAGGCAAAAGCTCGATTCCTGCCAAGCCCCCTTTCTTAACATTGTTCTTTACCGCATAGTCCTGGCCCATGAAAGTGATATACCAGTGTATTTCGTCTGGATTTAGACGGCCTGGATGACCTTGAAAAGAAATTAAATGTTTGCGATATAAAGAAATGAAAAATCGATACTGGAAAGATTTCAAATTTCAAGGTAAGTTTCACATTTAAGGACCATACAATTAAAAAATAAAATATTTTCAATCTTTAAAATTATGGCAGTATCGAATAGGTAGTATTGGATCCCGCGATTCGAACTTAATTAATCTTACTCTAACACGGTAACATAATATAATAAATCTACGGTGACAGAATTATAAAATTATGTGATGCACTGAACTCTTACTTATTCCAAGGGCCGAGAAACGTAAACATTCGTATATTTAAAGTGTGCAGAGACTCACACCTTCACGGGGAACATTATCGACAAACCTATCACGCAATGATTCAGAAGAAAGGCCCCAATTTTAAAACAGATTTTATCATATAATAGCTAATAAAGTGCTGAAATTATTAAGAAAATAGAAACATGCAAGATAATTTTAGTCAATGAATATAACAGTAATTTTAATGAAAAGGGAAGGAAATTAATTAATAGCAATATTGTGATAACTGTAGAGAAAAAATTCCAAAATAGGATTGTATGATTCATTAAGATGGTATAAATCCGTGATTTTATTAAAACAATAGTCTAGTATTTTCAAATAAAAACCATTTTAGTACAGGCTTTTTTTTGGTCGAATTA
This sequence comes from Druon quercuslanigerum, assembly GCA_010014905.2. Classification (NCBI taxonomy): domain Eukaryota; kingdom Metazoa; phylum Arthropoda; class Insecta; order Hymenoptera; family Cynipidae; genus Druon; species Druon quercuslanigerum. Next base: position 5,114 of record JAAAKG020140738.1, read on the forward strand.
CTTTCTTTATGTAAAATTTCAATACCATCCCATAAAAATAAATGAGGAATATTATCGTTAAGATTATTATGTAAATGGTCGTTGAGGACATTATCATAAATTAGTCTAACACTATCTTGATGTTATTTTTGTTAAAGGCGTAAGGGTCTTTTTGTTTATCCACTGTAACATTTTTCACTAATTGATCTTAATTATTAATCCTCATAACAGTATCGTAAGACTCCAATTTTCTTTTAAACTAGAGTTAAAAAGTCTAAGTTTCTGCTTTTAAAACTTTTTTCAACTTCTTAGGCAGCGTGAGAAAAATTCAGATTTTTCTCACCCTGACTAAGAAGTTGAAAAAAGTTTTAAAAGCAGAAAACTGAGACTTTTTAACTCTAGTTTAAAAGAAAATTGCAGTCTTACGATACTGTTATGAGGATTAATAATTAAGTTTTTGCTTTTAATTCTTTTATTCCATTATCTATTGTTTATTAATATTATTTTGTCGAAAATTATTTAAAAGATAATGTTTTACAATTTTTTCGTTATCTTTATGAAATTTATTATCAGACAGCAAAACAGCTGAGTTTAATATGTTCTTTATAATATAAATTTTGTGTTGAAAAGGATGTTTAAAAAGAAAGTTAAGTAAGCATTTAATAATTTATTGCTAAAAAATAACATAATTAGTTAATAAATATTGTACAATAGAGTTATAAGCAACTTCTGTTATTCTTTTTTATCCTATATTAACAGATGTTTTGCTCAAAATGTACTAAGCACCAACAAAAGCACTTGTCCTTTGATAGCAAAAGTTGTGAAAAAATAATTTTAATGATGCAAATAACTATTCAAGCATAAAAAGCTTTAAATTAGAAATTAAAGATATTAATTTTCATATAAAATTATTACAAAAACATCGTGCAAATATAGAGAAAAATATCTACGACTTCAATATAAATAATCAACTCTCAGACACTAAATTTCACAAGATTCTACATAGCTGTAATCGGATAAATATAAAAAATTTTGAAAATTTATCATATGGTAAGTTTTGTCAAAAATATTTAAACAATGATAAGTGGGTCAAAAATTTAACTGATAAACAGATACCGAGCGTAGTTATTGTTATTGTTTCCTCAGGACAGAACCAAACTTTCTAAACAGGATACTATTAACATTATTAGGAATATTAAAACTACTCTTCAAAAACTAGATTTGAAAGATTCCACCAGAAATGAAATCAGGAAAAAAATAACCAGTAGTTACCAAAAAATTAAAAAATACCAAAACTTCCCTTAATAATGATCCCGAAATTATTTTTACTAAAGCAGACAAGGGTAACCTTACTGTCTGTTTAAACAGAACAGAATATAATAAAAAATTGTACGATCTTTTACTAGATAAAAAACGTATATGCCGGTAGAAAGTAATCCTTCGAAATCGCTAAAAAATAATATTTCAAAAATACTTAAAAATTTGGATGATAGCGATTTCTTAAAATATAAATATCACAAAAATCAATTGACACTTACTGATGCTACTCTAGCTAAATTTTATGGACTTCTCTAAGACCGTAAAAAAGACGTTCCACTCAGTCCAATAGTTTCACTAACTAATAGTCCCACGTATTTTTTAGCCAAAATAATTTATAATGAATTGAAAACTGCAATTAAAGTTTCTCTTTCACATATTAATAATATTTTTGAATTAAAAGAAAAACTAAAACCAGTCACAATCGATGATGACTATGTTCTTTTTTCTTTAGATGTCATCTCATTATTAACAAGCATTCCGTGTTCGCTAGTTTTCGAAATTTTGACCTAAGATACCATCGTATTGAATCGATTAGTGAAATATTCTTTGATAAAATCAGAAATCGTACAAAAATTCTATTTGGCAATGCTTATTTTGTTTATGGCTGCACCGTATACCATCAAATTGCGGGAACCCCGACGGGTTCTATCTTACCTTTATTCGTAGACATTGTCATAGATGATCTGGAAACTAGTTGTTTCAAAAAGTTAAAACTCACTTAGAATTGTATTCCACTTTTTTACTATCTTTATGTCGATGATACAATTTTATGTGTCAAGAAAGACCACACTAAAGTTGTAATTGATACCTTTAACGCATATAATCCAAATCTTTAATTTACTTTTGAATTGGAGCATAAAAATTGCATCCATTTTTTCGGATATAACCCTAATGAGATACAACAAATTCATCATCAGGGACTAGTATAAAAAATGAATTTGACTGACAGAACTATTAATTATTTTCCAGGTCATCGAATACAAATGTAAAGAAATATTGTATTTAATTTAGTTGCCAGGGCTTTGTAATTATCTCAAGAGCGTTCTCACGCGAAAAATCTAGAAATTGTTACACAAATCCTACTAAAAAATAATTATCCTTTAGGATTAAAAAAAATTAAAGATCGTATAAAGAATATTAAATATACATGGAATACCAAAGAAATAGATGCTCTTTGCAAACCAAAATTGGTTAGACGCGATAGTATGCTTACCATGTACACCAAACAGTTTTCATAAATTATCTACGTCACTAAAAAATTCAATATATCTACTCTACCTACTTTAAAATTATTTATAAAATTCGGTAAATATTTTACAATAAAGTGGGATCGTGGCAATTTAATTTATATAATCCCAGTTTAAAATTACGATGCCTAATATATAGAAGAGACAAAACATGTCTTTAAAAACTTGTGCTAATGCACATGCCAAGTATAGAAAAAGTGAATTTGTTATCAACAAACATCAGACAATATTTAATTATGGATTTGACTAAAATAATACAAAAATACTGGATTTTGAATCTTCTAATGATAAACGTTTTATTTCTGAGATGGTCCACAATAAAAGTAATCCGAAGAGCATAATTAAAAGAAGATATCCATTTACTAAACAACAGATAATTTTCGCTACTTTAAAAATTGAATTCTGAAAATAAAAATTTAATTGACTGCTTTCGTTCTCTCATGATGTTGCGAAAAATTTAAGTACTGCCTTGTGGCTACACCTGACCCATTAACACCATCAATGTCCTAATCGAAACCATATTGGTAAACAATTTTTAACAAAACGTTATTCGTGAAACCAAACACTGTTTTTTTTTAATAGTCCTTAATGATATTAATTCGTATTTTAATAATTAAATTTCAGCCTGATAAAGTTAGTAAACCATGCTAAGGAAACTTTCCATAAAAATCTGTTGTATTAAATTATTATTTTACCCCCAATGGCCCGTAAGAAAAAAGTAAAGTGAGCTAATTCTCATAAATCTTTTCATCTATATTTTGAACTGCGCAATCACTATTCAAAGTCAAGGCCAATTTCACTAGGTCACCCGGTTAGTCTTCCTATACTATTCCTCAAAATTTTTGAAAATTTTTTCTAGATAGAACAAAAATCGTATGCCATATTTGTTTACCTTCTGGTAATCGTTCATAATCAGTTTGAGTAGGTGGAAGCTTAGCACCCAAAACGCTTCCATTTTCTTTGATAAATATTACACATTTAATGTTATCTCTAATAAGAGCAATGGTGAAATAGTCGTGATTTTTCCGATAATTAAGATCTGGAATAGTTTGACGTGAATAAAATGGGACTACAAGGTCACAGCCCACTGGTGTCATTTGATCTGGACCTAGAGTCACCACAAGTTTCCTTTTCAAATAGTTAATATACGTTCGTTGGGGACGGTTATTCCAAAAACCTCCGAACAATCCCGTGATACAATTTAATTCTGTAAAGAGAAAATAAAGATTGTTGTGATTTAAAAAATAATTATTGTCAGTCCTCCTAGAGACCTTCTGGGTAGAGTTGAAAAAAAATCTCACACAAGCTCACACATACTTCTCACAGCGCCTCGCGGTCATTCCGGAACCAGATGTTCTTGATAAAGAACCCAAAAGTTTAGTAATATAAGATAATAATACACTGAAAGATCGTGTGTAGTGATTTTCAGGAATAAGAAAAAATATCCGGTATAAAACTGATTTTACCAGAAAACCGGAATTTTCAACAAAATACCTAAAATTTGAATTGAAAAGGATCACTTTGAAACAAGAAATCGAGCAGTTAAATTTTCAGTTGAAAGAATTAATTTTTTCAACCGACAAAAATTTTGTAAACAAATTCGATAAATTTTCATGTAAAAAACCTGAACTTTAAATTGATATGATGAATCTTTAATAAATTCTTTTAACCAAGTAGGTGAGTTTTCTACAAACTTTTTACCAAAATGGAATAATTAAATTTTTAGTTAGGAAAATTAATTTACAAAAAGAAAATTAATGATTAATTACAATGATGAATCTTTAGCTAAAAAGATTAATTTTCTACCAAGAAAGCTAAAAAATATACATTTATAAAAAAATAACAATTAATTTTTGTTTTAAATGATTATTTATCAACTAAAAAGATGAATTTGAACGAAAATTAAGAATTGTTTCTACAAAAGGATGATGTTTATTTTTAGTGATTAGAATTATTGTCAATTAACAATCGTAGAATTTTTAACAAAATAATTCAATTTTTAACACACAAGAAAATGTCGATCAAAAAATGAATTTTCTACAAAATAGTAGAATTTTGAGCCAAATAAATAAATTTTTAATCAAGAATTTTTATATTTCACCAAAAAAGACGCGTTTTTATGTAAATATGAATTTTAAACAAAATATTTGAATTTTCAAAACTAAAAAAAAAAAAATTATTTTTAAATCAAACAAACACCAAGTTTTAAACAAAATATTGGAACTAAGAAGATACATTTTTTTACCAAAAAACACTAATTTTTAACAAAATACATCAATTTAAGTATTTTTTTCTTCGTGCATTTCATACAGTTTTCATATATTTATATTTTATGTTATCTTGTCCATTATTATATTCTACAAAATTGTACATTTATTGTAAAATTTTGTTGGTTGTCTTCTCATTTTTCTCACCTCGTTTTTTTTGTCCAAAGAGGAAAAATATTTTCTTTTCTTTTTTGGGAGAAAAAAGTGTTTATCTTTATTCATTTTTTGTTTAATTTCAATAGGAACATTTTACGGTGGTTGGAATTCGATCGCAGTATTCTTTGTTTTCTTTTTAGAAATTCTGCACAATAATTCTGATTTATTCAATTACACCAAACTCTCGCTTTCAGTCCAGTGTCGGGTGTTGACTTCAAATGACCTTGGACTGATATCGGGGGGATCGAAACGTAAACAGTGCGGGCCGCCTGACTCGTTTCCAATTGGAATATATATATCTATATATATTTCCCTAAAAAAACTACGGAAGCCAGCAGTTCTAGGAAGACCGAGAACGGGGCGACTAAAAGCGAGAGTTTAATGTATTTTATTTTTTTAATTTGGAGTTGTTTAATATCGAACGTTTATTTAAGATAAAAAGATAATATAATGAAGAAAATAAATTTAAAAAACAAAAAAAAACATGAGTATAAAAACGGAAGTATATCTGCAAACCGAATACAAGCTGCGAACACTTGTTGATTATTATTTTTAATAATAAGCGACACTTACCAGAAAATTTTGCAATAACTGTGATTGTAAAAAGTACAGTCCTAATGTAGATCTGCATTTTTTCTAGTTAGGTTTTGTAAATGTTCACTGAGGAATTTGGAATTTCACTGCTATGTATATACTAAAGAATGTATCATTACTCAGCAGTTTTTGTTTTATCACTAGAATTGAGAGTATGTGATGAAATATTTCTGAACAAAGAATAAACTGTAAAAATAAAAATCTTTTAGTCGGGTTTTTTCATAATTAGTGTACAAATTCGTTCACCTTGATCTTCTTCCAACACATGTGGAGGTACTTTCGAGTAGACGGCTTCTCAAATTTATAATGCTACTCTGATATTAGTCAATTTAAGTTAAAAAAAAAAATTTCACTTACATTCTTAATCTGAAAATCAGTTAAATTTTCCTAATTAGTAGAGGAATTCTACCAATGTGAAAAAAGTGAACCACCGAAGATTAATGAAAGATTACTAATACAAATATATAATCATTTGATACTGGAAAACTCAGAGTGTTGAAATTAATTTTCGAGCCTTGACTTTTCCCTGATATTTTCCTGAAAAGTTTTGTATTTTCTCTGACCATTAATATCCAACAAACAGAATTTTATTATTGTAAATATATTTATTTCAACCTAAGTAGATACAATTTCTAAAATAAAATATTAATTTTCAACCCAAGAGAACAAATTTACAAGCAGATACTAGAAGTATTGAAAAACATGATTTTTAAAAAATGATTACATTTTCAACAAAATAATTGAATTTTTAAAGAAGAGAGGATAAACTACAACCAAAAGCAGTTACGCTCTAATTAAATTATTAATTTTTCTAGATGGCAGTTTAATACAGAAAAAATGCATTTTTGCAGAATATTTTGCAAATATTTTGATTTTTAATTAAGTGCTTTAATTTTGCAACTGGAAAGATGAATTTTAAAAAAAGTAGTCTGAGCGAAAAAAAACTTTTACCAAAAACTGTTGCATCTTGACCAAGTAGCTGAATTATTATCACAAAGAATTAATTTTTTATGAAATAGTTGCTTTTACAACCAAATATCAAATATTTGAATTTTTGAAACAGAAATTTTTTAACAAAAAAACTTCTAAACATATATTTGAATTTTTAATTAAAGGAGCAACCTGAAATACAGTCTGAAACATGTCGTTAAATTATTTATAATAAAAAATATTTAACTTCAAAAGGAGCGGTATAGGCCTTGAGAAACATTATTTATTTAAAAGCTACAAATTTTCAGCAAAATAGTTTAATTTTTAACTATATTGCTGCGTATTCTAGTTAAAAAAAAAAAATTTTTACCAAAACTCAAAATAGATGCATGAATTATAATTATAATTAAATTTATATAATTAAACA
>JAAAKG020140739.1:0-12032 GCA_010014905.2 Druon quercuslanigerum
AATTTCCAATAAAAGAATAATGAAGGTTTTAAAGTTTTAACTTTTGAATAAAGAAAGAAAGGTTACAATAAAGAAAGAAAGGTTATAATATGTATGTGTGTGTTTGTGGGTGTGTGAACACGTATTATATTACATTGACAATTTTGCCATTAATGTTATTTCATCTAATCTCGGATATTTTATTATCAATTTCGAGATATGGGACAGCATACTTTTATAGGTAGTCTTTCCCAAGATCCTTTTTTTTTAACGATTATGAAATTTATTTTTATTCCGGGTGTATAGCGGGTGTTTGTGTGTTTATATATGTTGTATATGGTTTATAAGTTAGACTGGTTATATATATTATATGTTTTAGTGTGTTACGTTCCAATTGACTAGCAGATTATATTTTAATAGGTTACACGCGCTATATAGAGTAAGATAAACCTTAGGTTAAAAACGAAAGGTACTGTAACGCCGGTGCAAGAGAGCGAGAGAGAGAAAGAGACTAATCGCGCGCGTGCAAAATATCCAGCCAACCACGAAAATCGAAAGACAACGCGCCAATCTCCGACAAGCCGTTCTCTGATTGAACGGTGATCGAAGACTGGAAAGCTCAACGACCGCGCCCCCGCTCCTCGGCTTCCGCGCGGAGTGGGAGAGACCGTTTGGTCAGTAGAGTGGGAGGACGGGCGCGCGCCCGCATAAAAGAACGCACTGCGATTACCGAACAAGCAGTCTGCCTCTCGACCAGCTCGAAGCAGCATCTTTCCGTCTCTAGCAACCCGGCCTAGGGCGAATAAGTCAATAAAAAGGAAGTTTACGGAATCGACTGTCTTCTTTGGTATATCCAGGTATTTTACCTTGTATTCATCTGACCTTTTAAGAGCAAAAATTTTTAACTACGGAAGACTTTCATCATCAAACATACTAACCCTCTTCAGCGAACTATTAATCGCCTTGCGGGTCGCCCGGCAAGCAGTGCACGGTGGTCGATTAATAAATCTGAACAGAGGTTCAGTGCCTTCCAAAGAGGAGCCTGCAGGTCGTTTTGTCGAGCAGTGCCTGGGACTTGAATTGTCCCCTCGAATGGGACTGAATTTTGGGAAGAGGGAACGGAACCGCAAGTTCTGGGGACGACCAGCGCGAAATCGTCGGCAGGAGCCGGCGAGGAGAAACCAACCCAGCTGGTCAACCGGAGTTGATCAGTCCTGCTTCGAGAGGCCAGCGGGAGCTGTCTCCATCACCGATCTTGTCAATCGTCGGACAGACTCGGAAGAAGATTCCGCCCGCTATCCGCCGGATTCACCAGGGGCCTGACACGCCGCACGGTCGCTGTGCCCCATTTCCACCGGGAGGAGAGATGATCCAGCAGGTCGTAGGCTTACGACGTCGTTTACGAGCCAAGCACAGCCGCGCCAGGAAAACTTTAATACCGTTCAACCCAGCGCATGACCGGTCCCTGGTGTTGACCTTAGATCCCAGGTGCGTGCTTCTCTTCGAACCCGTAGGTCCTATTCCGGATGGCACCAATCCGGCGACTCGAAAAAGTTTAAGAGAGCTGGAATTAATCCGGGAAGATGACAGACAACGAAGATACCGGCATCAGCGGGATCCTTTCCGACATCTGGTTCGGATGGCTGCCTGTGGCACGAAATTACTAAATGAAAACGCCATCTGTCCCAACGAGAATTTTTACCGTCAACCCAGCATAGCACCTAAGACAGTGGTCTTCCCGTCCACACTACCCGAAGTGGACCGTCGCTACACCCACCGAGCGTTCCAGCTGGAAGGAATTTTTCGCAATTAGGTGTTCGAATGGATGAGAAATGAGTGAGACGAAGAACGCCTGGCAGTTATTCCTAAAAACAAAGGGGAAGAGAACCTTCCTCCCACCTCCACGTAGCCAACGAGGAGTCCCGAAAGGCATGAGGGGTCTGGACGCGTGGCTATAACGTCATCAGGGTTACATTTATTTGGAACCAGGAACAACTCACAGCCACAGGAGAAATACGAATCAGTGATCTGACAGAGAATCACCGGCCCTTTTCAGGGCCACCAAGAATTTTTACGAAGGCCTACCGAATTTTGTATTTTTGAACCCTACACCCTTCTTTTTATCTTTCAGGTTAGGCACTCTCCCTTTTTTTATAGAGTCGGAAGCACAATAGTGATTAAAAATTAAAAAAGTAAATCGTTGAATCCCGACAGTAACTCAATTAATTTGAATTATGATTTGATTCAAATTTTTTCTGCAATAGCAGGGATTTCATTTATAGGCCGTGAAAACCCCTTTTAAAATAATTTGATATATTAATTAAACTTAAATTGCAGATTCTTCATCACACCAAGGTATTTTGGATTCTGAATCTCAGAATTCACAGAGGAATCTTATTTTAGGTGAAATTGAGAATAAGCACGGTGATATTTACATTGCAGAAGATGATGAACCTGAAACGATTAAACTGAGAGAATGGGCTGCAGAGTGAAAAATAAATCAAGCTGATCTCGGTAGCTTATTAAAGATTCTAAGAACTAGGTTACTTCCAAATCTTCCAAAATCTTCGAAAACGTTTTTGGAAACTGTGGGTGTAACATGTGTTATTAAGAAAATGGAAGATATGCAAGGATCTCTGTCTGAATTTGTCTATTTTGGAATAACCAAAGGTCTTTAAGAATGCGTAAATATTGCGATACACCAGGAAGATGTCATTGAACTAGAGTTTAATTGGTATGGTATGGATTTAGTTAATTCATGTAGCCAAAAGCTTCACGATTAAAGAAATACAATTAAACAATATAGCTGATGTGCTTTTTCCAATAATGCAATTCACTTTTTTTCAGTGCAATCATCCGAAACTTAGAGGAGGAGTGATAAAAAGCATCAAAAATTTGGAAATACTAGAGTCCCCAATGTTATGTTTGGTATGCGTTTCCTGCTCTTTCATTTAAATTATGTGTAAATTTTCAATACAATAAATTCCACTTTTTTTTTAGTGACTGCCAAAGACTGTTATAGCTTCTCAGGTCCACGAGACAAGAATGAATTTGCGGAAGAGATGAAGGAGGTTTTTAGAACCACGAAACAGCGGTTTAGATATTCTTCAAAAAAATCTATGCGAAGAACCTAGAGGAGAACGAGAAGCACCTCTCCGCAGAGATTAAAGCAAGGCTTAAAGTTTTCTAATTTCTATAATATTTAAATGAAAAATTTTTCTTCAAAACAGTACGAAAGCTAATAAAGTTCTGCATCTAATAAGCTAAAGGGAAAGTTAAAATCTGTCTTTTATAAAAAGATATTGCCAAAAAACCTATAAAATTTCCCTTAGTCTCATTTTAAAGATACATTTTCATAGTTTTTGTGCACGCTGTTCAAACATTTTTAAAATTATTTTCCTAGCTTCTGCCATAAGCTCCAACTTACATAAAAAAAATTCGTAAAATTTGGAATATCCATAGCTATTTACAAGAATTTAAAAAAAAAATAAATATACCATATTTTAATCAAATGTGATATATTCTATTAAAATATTCATTTCTTTTTTTTTTTATCCATGTATGAAGGAAAATCTTCAATTTAAAATTTAAGAGATTTTTCATACAAGTTTGAGCCTATGGCAGAAGCTTGGGAATTAATTTCAAAAATATCTGAATAGAGTAGACCAAAACTATGAAAATTTATCTGTAAAATGAGACCAAGGGTTTTTTTAAATAATAAATATTTTCAAAGTTATTACCATTTTTAAAAATATTGAAATTTGAGGTTTTTTGAAAATATCTTTTTTTAAATACAGTTTTTAAATTTCCCTTTAGCTTATTAGACGCAGAATTTTATTAGCTTTCGTACTGTTTTGGAGAAAAAAATGTCAATTAAGAATTATAAGAATTAAAGAAATTTAAGCAACGCCTGCTAAAACACAGGCGTACTAACAATTTCTGGCAGTAGTGTAATATTCAACTGTTCGTGCTAGCTTTATATTTTGTTGCCCGTTGGCATTTTTTAAGAAAATGTTTATTACACGTTCATTACATGTTACATGTTGGCAGTAATTTAAGAACTGTTTATAAATACCTCCTCAAAGGAGGATAAACGAAAAATGTTACCGAATGTGCGGTTAAATAAATTTTATATAAAGTATATTCCTTCTTTTTATTTCATTATAATTATTATATATATTTTTAAGATTTCTAAATAAGGTTCAAAATATGTAAGCGATATGAGGCGCACGTTATGACCGTCAGAATATGCGTGCGATATGCGACTCAATTGATGACGCATATGTCTTATCAGGTGAGAGCACATTGTGCGTATTAATCCGCAGATCTGCGTGCGGACACACCATCATTTTGCAGTCATTTTGCTATCTGGGTAGTATCATACATCAAACCAATCGTATTAATATTTATCAATTAACCTTTTTATTTGCAATGTAATACGATTTCTATTGAATAGGTTGTAAGGCAAATGTGTACGTATTTCAGTGGATCCAGTTTTTAGTGGTTGACATCAAAGACGTCGTTCCTTCAACATGGGTGTATTTTGACACGGGAAGAGGACACTTAGTCACGAAATTCATGCCTCAGCCTTATAATGAGGCCACGTCAGAAACCGTACATCGCTTAATAGAAGCAAAAGCTTCAAGTAATATTCCGCCGATCTTGCATTGGCCAAACTATGACATCTCATAACATGGTCAGGCTAGTAAGTCGTACTTATAATTAAAACAATTTTGACCATAATATTTTCCTGAAAAAGAAAATACGTATAAGTATTTTTTATCGTAGGAGATTTAGATGAAGCCGATGAAAAACTGAAAAAACTTTGTGCAAGAATGGTATCTATTCTGACAGTTCCACATCTTCTGATCAAAGCTTTAAGCCAAATAGGCAAAATAAAACCGCCCATCGCAAATTTAAAAATCAGTCAAATGCAAAAGTCCGCCAAACTGGTAAGTCTGCAATAAGTTTTATCCCTTTATTTTGGTGACAAATAAAATATAGATGACAGTAAAGAATTTTCTTATAAAATAAATTATTACAAAGTTTTGTTTTACTACACTTCAAATCTAATAAAAAAAATTTAGATTTCAATAATTACAACATTTATAGGTCATATTGTAAAATAATTAATCTCAATTTTCTTGTGATTTTCATGTAATAATTCGCTTTAATTTCATCAGTTAAAAGCAAACATCCTAATCTAGAAGAGTCTAACAAAAAAGTTTCGAAAAATGCTGCAAATATGACGAGTTTAAAGAGTTCTATTTCTACTTCTGATCTCCAAAGAACGATGAATACACAATTTGGAAATACAACGTCTAATATTCTGTTGATGGGCATGAATTTCAACAATTTTTAAACACAGTCGAACAGCGGGTCAGAAGAAGTCTTATCAGAAAGCGAAAATTTAAAAAAGATTCAAGATAGTAAGTTTAATAAATTGCTATGTTGAAATTAGCCTTGCCTCAGTATTATATATCATTTTCATTGTAATTTTTTATTCTTCTAAGATCTTCTGCCTGAGAAAATAAAACTCTTTCCCATTTCGAGTAATGCTGAACAGCAGAAAAGTCGCGAAGTTAGTGAAAATCCTAGTCAAATTTATGAATACAAGAATGACTTGCCATCCGAATTTTTAGACTTGACTCCAAAATCGCCGCATAAGATTTTCAAGAAAACTGGACATCATCAAAACTCAAGTAATAAGAATACCAACAAAAGTCACAACTATGGTAAGAATAATAAAAATAATAATAAAAATAAAAAATTATCTGAAATTCATGGAGATCAAAAGGATTAAAAATCATCTAAGAGGGGCAGAAAGGACAAAGTGAAAGATCCTGATGCAATAAATGGCAAAGTATATATGAAGAAAACTGCGGCTGAGGTTCACTGAATGGTGACCGGCGTCGAAAAATGGGTCCACTACGACAATCACAAGCGGAGAAAATCATAGGGAATGCCCGAAAATGCTTCCACGTCACCGGTCAGACCAAATATTCACGGTGACAAGGTTATGCACTGAGAAAAATGAATATTTCGGGTAATACCTTTTTATTAGTAAAGCATTCATTGGTTCTTACAAGTGTTCAGTTAGTAACACCCACTAAGCAAATAGTAGATTTAGGAAGTCGTGTGTAGTACGCTTGACTAGTTTACGTTAGTAATGTTTTATTAGTACAAGTTACTAATAAATTAGTCATCTGTACTACTAATTGATTTCTCTAAGAAATAATAGTAGGTGGTGTAACTATTTTATTTGTATGGTAAAACGAGGAAGAACGTTTAGACATGGCCGTCATTAGTCGCTGCTCGCTTGATGTCTTGTTGGATTATGGCTATTTTTTAATATAAATAAATAAATGTCGGAAGTATTAAAAGTGTATTAAAGTTTAGGCTTCGGCGATTATTTTGAAGCATTCGAAGGTATGTAGAATAAATTGTAAAATCAAACGAGTTAAAAGTTTTTCTGGAAATCCTAACCTTCAAAGTGCATCTGCAATCAGAAAGATCCTAGTGGCGATAGGTACATATTTTTTTAACACGTCTTTTCAGCTTGCTGCTCAGCTGCTCAGCTGCTTAAAAGCTATTTTAATGAGTCCCTGTAGAAAATAAAAAATACCTACAGATAGAAGACATGACTAACTATAGTAGTAAGTTCAACTACCTAAAGACAGTCGTTGTAGCAAACCAAAGTAGTAAGCCTACCTAATTAGATAGTAACGGCAACAACCCGTACCCCAACTAACTAAAATAGTCCTTACAATTAATTAAATAGCAGTACCATTATTTACTAACTAAATTAGTAGTCCTAACTAACCTTTTTTTTCAGTGTGTTTTGCATTTGGTGGGACTAGCTAGGTGTGACATATTATAAGCTGTTGAAACCGAGTAAAACCATCACAGTGGACCGGTATCGAACCCAAATGATGCGCTTGAGCCGTGCATTGAAGGAGAAACGTCTACAGTGCCGGAAGAGACTTGATAAAATTATCCTGCAACATGACAATGCTCGGCCATATGTCGCAAAACCGGCCAAGACATACTTGGAAACCCTAAAATGGGAAGTCTTACCCCACCCGCCGTACTCTCCAGACATTGCTCCGTCCGACTAGTATTTGTTCCGATCGATGGCACATGGCCTAGCTGAGCAGTATTTCCACCATGTCACAGAGCTCAAACCTAGCTTCCTGGCCGGCAGGAAGTAGCAGTGCCACCACAGTGGCGATAATCAAGATGGTAACAGAGGACAACTTCTCCGTCGTTACCTCTAAAAGTAAGAAGCGAAAGCTAGCCAAACGGTCCGATAATGCTTCGCACAGCGTCAGCAGTGGCCATTCCTCGGTCACCTCAATCAAAGGAAGCAGTAAGACGTCTAGAACGTCAGTCGTAAGTATGGCTATATCTAATAAGAAAGTAGTCCCTGACTCGCGAAATGATAATAATAATAAAAAAGCAACAGGACCGGGAATAATACTCCCAATTAATGTTATTGCAGACTAAGGAAACCATCCCTTCACAGTTCTACACAAACTACTCAAAGAGACCACGCAATATAAACCGATAGTTTACACTCTGGGGTCAGATGTCTATTCCGTAAGAGTCTCTTATATCGAAGACTATAAAAAAATTATTTTAAATCTAGAGCAACAAGGCTTCCAATATTATTTATATAAAAGCGTTGACTCTACACCCATCAAACTAGTTATCAGGAATATCCCTATCGCGTATCCGGAAGACTCAGTACACTCTGAACTTCAAGAAGAAGGTTTCGCAATAACGCCAGTTGCTCACATGAGAAACCGACAAACTAAAAAAGCCTTACCAATGCTTCTGGTAACGATGCCGAATACCCCTCAGGCGAAAGAGCTCCTCAAGCTCCAGTCTATTGCATTTATAAAAATAAAAGTCGAGCCCTATGTTAAGCCCAAGCAAACCTCCCAACGCTTTCAGTGCCAAAGGTTCCATCATGTCTCTGACGTGTGTCATGCCACTCCGCGCTGTGTGAAGTGCGGTGGCGCACATCAGAGTTACACATGCAATAAGGATCCTGAATCACCGGCCGCTTGCGCTAACTGTGCTGTAAACCATCCCGCAAATTACAGAGGTTGTTCTGCTTTTAAAAAAGCTTCCAGGAAACTCAGAAATAACAAATCTAAACCTAATAATTCACATAAAAGAACGGTGTCTGATAAACCATCAGTACAGACCGCTCAAAAAGAAAATCATACACATGAATACACCACTACAGTTAATGCCTAGCCACAGAAAAAATTAACACTGTACAGCGCTGCAGTCGCCTCTACTTCAAAAACAAATGCGATCAAACTTCAAACTATTCAACCACCCAATACACAGAAAATTAGTAACAATCGCGCTAAACCACCTACCACTAAGAAAATTCCAGACCCACAAATCAAAATTACTCCAGCTATTTTCTCCGATAAAAATATACCCTCTCAGGATATTAAACTAAACCTCGTAAATCTATTAAAAAGAGATACAACTTTGACCACTGACATTATGGGGGGATCAATATTACCGAAGCTATAAATTCAACCGCCGATATCATAAGTAACATGCTTTCATTTGCTATCGAAAATGGCCATCTTCAATAAGAATACTCTAAAAATCATTTTTTGGAATTATCAGGGTGTCCTTAACAAAAGACATGAATTGGCCTCATATCTATACAAAAATAAAATCACCATTTGCTTGCTCAATGAAACTTAACTTCGCGAATCCATACAAATCAATCTCGTTCGTGGATACAAATTATACCGAAATAACACTAACAGAGGTACCGCGATCTTAATTCAAGAAAATATTGACTATCACGAGCTAATCATTCCTGAACTCAAAGTCCTTGAAGCTACGGCTATACCAATAAAAATTCACGGAAAACCATATGCCATCGCTTCGCTCTACCAGACTCCCTCTTGCGAATTTTCAAAAAATGATTACAAAAAAATATTCAAACTTGCACTCTCGGTAATCGCTGCGGGAGACCTACATGCTAAACACTTAGCCTGGAATAGCAGAACAACCAACAAAATCGGAAAACATGTAAGACATGTAAGGCATGTAAGACTGCTCAGAAAACTAATAAATTACAATTTTCCAAGAGGGCTTATCCATTTCATACATTCTTATCTCTCCAGCAGAAAATTCTCAGTCAAAATAGGCCAGAAACTTTCAAAAGAGAAATTTATGCATATTATCATATTTATTTATGAGGTCCACGAAGTTACAATTGGATTGCATGCTGATGACACCGCACTATTTACTTCTTCTTGTTCAGTTCCAGGCATGGGCTAAGCTTTGGAGAATGAAAATTAATGTAACAAAATAAGAATCAATTCTTTTCTCAGTCAGAAGGCCTGATAAAATAGATCCACCAAAACTGTTTAATGAACCAATAGAATGGAAAACTTCAGTACAATACCCAGGGGGTAAACTTCATAAACGTCTTAACTGCACGGAGAAAAAGGTTTAGTTAGGCCAACTAGACGAATCTAGTTACGCGTGCCTATTCAATTTAAGACAAATATTTCGTACCCCTTACCAAACGTTTAGTAAGTGGTTTAGTAAATCTAACCGTAGCGTCTCGTAGTGGCGACTAGTGTCCGTAACTAGATATTTTGTAAGGGGTTCTCCCCCACTACTCTATTATCTCTTCGATGCTCCCTCCTAACCCGTTACCCCATAGCCAGCCTACTTAGTTTTCGGCGTCACTCTGCATTTTCTTGAAGACACGTGCATTTACATATTCGTATTTGTGCAGTTAATTTCCCTATAAAAGTTTTTTTCTATTGTAAAGTTTAGTTTCTGTTCTCAATAAAAGCAATTTAAAAAAATGAGTGAGTTTCGTGACACTTTTTTCTTCATCATAATAATAATATTGTATTGTCCGAGCGTCTGTAAGATTGAGCGTAAAAGTATTGTCCAAGCATCTCGCAATATTAAAATTTTTAAGTTTAAAAAATTTACGCTTTTTAGTACTAAAAATTAAAAACTGAACAAATGTAATAATTGAACGACCTCAAATTTCAAACACTTTTGTGTACACGGAAAAAACTAGTTGTCGAAAATTTCTTTGACTCTCAACAACTCGACCAAGTACTTCAGATTTTAGAAAAAGGTTATGAAATATTTTAAAACTTTTGACGCATTCTAAACAGTCAAGGAAAGATTCGATAATTAATTTTTTCCGGGTATGAAAGTGCTTGAAATTTCATGAAATTTTCATGTAAATTCATGTATTTCTACAATGGTCTGACGATGTACTAATGTATTATTTAGCAAACGAAGTTGATCTAGAGTCCCTATTGGGATTAACGGAGATTGGAGCAGCTGACCTGATCGACCTTGTAGGACCAAGAACTCGATTAATCAGGAATATCGAGAAGTACAAAATTGTGCTAGGACAGGTTTATTAATTGTTTCGACGTAACACTTTTAACGATTTGTTTTTTGAAAGTTAATTATAGACAAGTAGGACGGGACGAAATTTTTTTTAAAAAACAAACAACTGTAAAGTATTTTTTAATTCAAGGCATTATGTCAATCAGTAAATGATGCCCTTCCGCAAAATTCAATTCCTTCGACGTCTGAAGAATCAACTGCTTATGCGATATCTGAAAATTCAACTCTTGAGGAATTAGTATTTTCTGAAAACATCAAGGTTAATGCTGAGGAAGTGGGAGAAGGGATTTATATAGAGGTAAATAAAAATTCGAAAAACGAGAACGTCAAACCTAATGAGGGAGAGGACGTCGAAAATTCTACATTGAACAATGACACTGATGATTTAGAGTGTCCAACATTAAAGAAATTGCAGGAAAAAAAATTGAAAAATGTAAGTGTTGGTTTTTCATACTTTTTAAATATTTATAGAGTTTGAAATGTAACTTTTGTTGTAATTTTCTTTTGATTTATTTAATTGCTATAGGTTGTGGAAAAAGCAATATTAGCAAGAACAGCGGAAGGTTGATGCATTTTAGCGAATTACCATGCGACAAACACAGGTTCCAAAAGAAGGCTGAAAAACAAAATATTTTTAGAAGAAAAAAATTACGTTGGATTGGACAATGAACATCAAAAGTTGCTTTGCGATATTTTAGTGAAAGAAGATGTTAAATACAACCCATATAGGAAGTGAGTACTAAGTACATCATAAATATTGCGGAATATTATTCGATTTTAATGTTCGTAGAAGTTACTACATTGGAGAATTGATACGTTTTTCCATTGCGCTGAAGTTTCAGACGTCTAATCTGACGATTTTTTTACATTTCTTCGAATAATAACAATAGAAAAGCTTTCGCTGTTCCCAAAACCCAAAATTTTTATTTATTTATTTACAGAAACGAAATTTAAGGAATGTAAAGTGATCTGCAGATATTTGAAGAGACAAGAATCCATTCTTTCTCTTGACCACGATTCTTTTTCGTGTCCAATTTTTGGTAGCACTATAACCATTATCCTCAATGAGAAATCTATATACATAATGACCTACCGTACCCATTCTTGGCCATTTATCATGTTTCTTCGTCTGGCCAAGGATACGTTGCTCTTAGGGGCTGTGCGTAAATAACACATGTAATTAAATGTAATTATTATTGATATTATATATAATATTCTTAATTCATAATTAGCATCAATGAAAAGTCTGTAAAAAAATTAATGGCTCACTTCAAATTGCGTATAATTAATAAATTATATTATATATTAGCTCTGTATACATGTAATCACAGTTATAAATCTAATGTATTAATTATTATTATAAAAATAATATAAAATGTATGAGTTATATAAAATTAATCTGCTATGCTAATTATACATATATTCGAAATTTATTATTATTAATAATTAACATATGCACCAAAATAACCAGACATCCTACAGTGGTGACCCCGACGTGATTCGAAGCATCGATTCAAAACGTTATGGACGGAATTCAGTGACCAAGACGGACGCCTTCTCCAGCAAACCATTTGGAGGAAAATTTGAAGCCGAATCGACGCAGAATTGAGAGGATTCGGTGAAAG